>SZWC01004355.1:148840-159134 GCA_023375785.1 Penium margaritaceum
CTGGTTTGAGAAGCACCTCATGGGGCTGCCAGTGCTCCGTGAGGTGGCCATGATCCTCCATGCGCAGCCCTGCTCCACCTCCGAGGTGGAGCGGTCCTTCAGCGCGCACTCCATGATTCACACCGCGCGCCGCAACAGGCTGCGCTTGAACGTCATGGAGCAGCTCGTCAAGTGCAGCATCCGCCCGCGATCTGCCAGGACCATACAGCAGCGCAGCATGGAGTTCATGCGCCATATGGACGAGCAGGAGAGTGAAAGCAACGGCGAGCTTATCAGCGATGATGACTGCTCCACGGAGCTGCCAGTGCCAGGGACCACTGCCAGAAGAAGCACTGCAGAAGAGGATGACGCTGAAGAGCGCCCTGTTGCGCGCCGCCGCCGCGTGCGTGCTCGCACTGTCGTGGAGGCAGAGGAGTAGGGAACCATGTAATGCTATGTTGTTCCTGTACAAGAAAAAAATGCATCCCATAGTCCTTGTCTCCATGTCCCCCCCCCGGCCACCGACTTGCCGACTCCGAGTGTAACTCTCAAACCCGACTTCCCGACTGCCCGACTCCCCGACTTGCATGGCAAGTCGGGGTTAAACATAGGTGCGCAGCAGCTCCCTCCACATTCTGCCAAACCCCATGCCTCTCCTGCCCCAAGGTTCCCCGACTTGTTGCGATGAGCGGAATGCGCCACACAAACCGCCCCGAGTTTCAAACCCCCCTGGAGAGCTGGTTCGGCCCTTCAACGTTCCATAACCACACCGCGCTCCAACGCCAGACATGGGTCCACGGCCCGGGCCACGGTCTTGGCCAAACTACGAGAGCAGAGGCGTTGGAGGGTTGAGAGCTGCCGTTTTCTGGAACGGTGGAGTTGAGAATGCAGTGCGGCCAATTTCCCGGTCCGGCTTGGTGGTTTTTGCATTCCACTCCACATGTTATGCTTTAGGGGACAACTTGCAAGCACCTCTGTAGGGACCAAGGCAGGCATTCACGTCCCCATGGCTGCTCCACCCGCCTCCAGTTGCTACTCCCCCCCGCCCCCCCAGGGCGCACAAGCGCGTGCAGAGGGGGAGCCCCTGGGCTCCAGGCTGAAACCGGGGGAATGGTCACTCCTTTCCGCATTCCTTGAGCTTTGCGTTGCTTTGCTTTGCTTTGCCTTTCTTGCATCTTTCCTTCTCCTCTCCTCCTCTCGTCCCCCTTTACTGCTAGCCTAGTCATCTGCTGTTGTAGCAGTGCTCCATCCCTTGACCCTCGTTCCCCAGCCTGTGCTCCTTCCCTGACTTCGTTGATCTCCTTATCGCCATTCCTCTTCCTCCCCCCCCGCAGCGTACGATGCGCGGCGCACGGTGGTGGCGTTTGCACTCACGTTTCCAAACTACTCCACGTTTCTGGCACGGCCGGGCCTGTACCTGGAAGACCTGTACGTGCGCGCGCCGTACCGCCGACTGGGCTTCGGCACGCGCCTGTTGCGCTACCTGGCACGGGAGGCCCACAAGCTGGTGAGTGTGTGCTGCTACTTTGGCTGCTGTGGCTGCCGTGGCTGATGTGGCTGCTGTGGCTGCTGTGGCTGGTGTGCCTGGTGTGGCTGGTGTCGCTGCTGTGGATGTCGTGGCTGCTGTGCATGCTGTGGTTGCTGTGGCTGCTGTGGATGCTGTGGCTGCTGTGGATGCTGTGTCTGCTGTGGACGCTGTGGCTGCTGTGGCTGCTGTGGGTTGAACAGAGATGTGCGCAAACAAGAGTAGGCCCACTACGCAATCTGCACTCCCGTGCACTTGCTGACCTTTCACACCAGGCAAGAATGGCTGCTCTTGCTACCTCCTCTGCCCTGGTCGCCCCTGCGGCGCTGACGTCCTCTCTGAAGGCGTCTCCAGTGGCCAAGCCCGCACAGCTCTCTGTCTCTAATGGCAGCTGAGTGTCCTGCATGAAGGTGTGGAACCCTATCAACAACCCCAAGTTCAAGACGCTGTCATATCTGCCTGTGATGACCGACCACATCATCTCCAAGCGGATCAACTACGTGCTGAAGAACGGCTGGGTCCCCTGCTTGGAGTTCGATGCCAGCGGCGCTGTGTACCGCGAGAACAACTCCGGCCCTGGCTACTATGGTGGCCGCTACTGGACAATGTGGAAGCTCCCCCTCTTCGGCTGCACAGACGTCTCCCAGGTGCTGCGCGAGCTGCAAGAATGCAAGAACGCTTTCCCCTAGTGCTACATCCACATCCTTGGCTTCAACAACATCAAGCAAGTGCAGTGCACTAGCTTCATCGCCTACAAGCTCTAAATTTCTCCTGGGTATTCGTTAACGCACATCTAGTCGGCTGATTTTGGGACACCTTCTGTTGGCCAAAAAGAAAACGAAAAAAAGAGTAGCGAGTGTGTTTTTTGAACCATTTCTGCAAATGGCTCGAGAGCGTCTGGTGGTGACTGGGCTTTTGGGGCTCGTCCCCTGTGCTATCTTGCCTCGGAGAGCCACAGAGTTGTCTCCATGAGTGTTGTGGCTGTGGATGCTGTGGAACTGAGTGGGGTACTGTGCGCCACAGCGTGACTGTGGACGCGAGCGTGGGCATTGGCATGGGTCTCGACGTGGTTAAGGGTATGAGAATGTGCGTGGGCAATGATGTGGGCACGGGCATGGGCATGGGGATGGGCACAAGCATAGGAATAGGCAAACACATGGGCTTTGCCATAGGCATGGACATGTTCATGGGCATGGGCATGTTCATGGGCATGTTCATGGGCATGGACATGTTCTGTATGGCACATGGTGGGGAGGATGCCAACGTCCTGCGCGCCACCGCAAACAAGATATGGTACATGCCACATTCACAGAACAACAAGAGCAGGGTTTACGGGCAAGGCACTGTGGCTAGGACCACTACACATGGGCGTCCACCGGCTCCACGTAGCAGAGGTCAGAAGGAGCGACCGGACCCTAGAGCCACGGAGGTGGTGGGCGCTGCTCAAGTCGTCCCGGAACTCCACATCCAGCCGGACGTGGGCCACGCACGCGCGGCAAATGACAGCGCACTGCCGACGGACACCTGCGAGGGAGAGGCGCTGGGCGAGGAAAGCCACTGACCGGCTCGCCCAGGCCTCCAGATCCTCCGGAGACGCCCCCTGATGCTCCTGCTGCAAGCAAAGCTGCGAGAGGCGACGCAAAAGTCCCACGCTGCTCGCCTATGGCCGCCAAGCGTCTCCCAGGCAATCAGATGGAGGATCCATCTCGGGCAATGGACTTGCGCCGGGTGGTGCTTCGCCTACTTGGCCTCCTCTGCATGTCGAAAAGCCCGGCCCTCCGAAGTAGCAGTCGCCCCCTGGGCATACACTGTCGTGACGTCGATGACGCACATGGCTCCGTGCTCCCGGTCTTCTAGGATGAGGTCTGGCTGGAGGATGGCAGCGGCTGTTGGGAGGAGGCCGCCCGGCTTGACTCGCGTCGGAAGGGAGTGCTCACGGTAGATGCAAGCCAACTCGTCACAGATGGCATGGTGGACCTCCGTAATGAAACAAGACCCACGTTGATGAGTCATTGGGGCAAGAGCGAGGCCGTTGACCCTGAAGTGCTCTAGGAAGCCCAACGGGAGACCAAGCCAGAGCTACGCGTGCAGGCGGAAGTCCGCTGAGGAGTGGTGGACGCGGTCGCGGGGGCTCGTCGGGGATGCATGAAGCCACAGCGCTGCGCCCCATGTGCCAGCCGCCCAACACCGGTGGACAAGCAGGCGCCGGCACTCCGAGGCATGGTGGGGGAGGCTCTGCTGCTGCGGGGGACAAGTGCAGTGGTGAATTGTTGCGTCATCGACATCCTGTATCTAGGACTGGCGGAGGTCATGGAAGAGGTCGGAGCTGAGCTGGTGGTAGATGTCGTGGGGGGCTCCCATCTGTAGCTTCGACAAGATGGGCAAGCGAGCCTGCACCGGGGGCAAAAAAAGGGCAAACGCAGTGTCCCAAGGAGGGCAGAGGAGGGATAGGGCAGAGAGAGCAGGGAGGAGAGGCCCAAAAAGCGCCAAAAGATCTTGCAGTAGACTCGTCGATGTCGCAACATATGCCAATGGGAGCCCGAGAGCGTGCGCCAAACAAAGCACAGTCGCCGTCACGGAAGCAAAGCTGCGACTGTCGCCTGGCTAGGACCAAGGTGTCGGGCAAAGCTGGAGTAGGAGGGAGTGCGCTCGGGATGATGCAGAGCCGCAACAATGTCATGAGTGCCTGCGCGATCGGCAAGAGCGGCAACTCCGCCAGGCCTCGGGACTGCTCTCGGAGCCACTCCTGCTGCCAGCTGACCTCAAAGGCTAGGGTGCCGATCGGGCACCCAAGAAGGACGACTCCCTCCAACAACGCGCAGATGCCCATGAGAGAAGGGGGAGGGATGGCGTCCTGAGAGCGCCGCCAGAGGAGGGATTTCTGCTGCTGCACGCGGAGACCGCGTGCAGCAGCAGACCAAGCTGTCGCCGCTACAACCGCCTTGTAACACTCTCCCAGTGAAGGAGGGGCTGCGACAGTCGTGCTGTTGTCCTAGAAGGCACCTACGTAGCCGCTCGCCGCCCCAGTGGAGTGGNCGATGTCGCAACATATGCCAATGGGAGCCCGAGAGCGTGCGCCAAACAAAGCACAGTCGCCGTCACGGAAGCAAAGCTGCGACTGTCGCCTGGCTAGGACCAAGGTGTCGGGCAAAGCTGGAGTAGGAGGGAGTGCGCTCGGGATGATGCAGAGCCGCAACAATGTCATGAGTGCCTGCGCGATCGGCAAGAGCGGCAACTCCGCCAGGCCTCGGGACTGCTCTCGGAGCCACTCCTGCTGCCAGCTGACCTCAAAGGCTAGGGTGCCGATCGGGCACCCAAGAAGGACGACTCCCTCCAACAACGCGCAGATGCCCATGAGAGAAGGGGGAGGGATGGCGTCCTGAGAGCGCCGCCAGAGGAGGGATTTCTGCTGCTGCACGCGGAGACCGCGTGCAGCAGCAGACCAAGCTGTCGCCGCTACAACCGCCTTGTAACACTCTCCCAGTGAAGGAGGGGCTGCGACAGTCGTGCTGTTGTCCTAGAAGGCACCTACGTAGCCGCTCGCCGCCCCAGTGGAGTGGCGCGAGGCTTGCGAACCGGCCTCCAGGACGGGAAGCAACGCCAGGTCGAAGAGTACCGGGCCCATAGGATCGCCCTGCCAGACGCGCTGGCTCTCGAGGACTGCGGGTGTGCAAACACCGAAGAAGGGCAGCTGAGTATGAGCTAGGTAAAACTGGCGAAGGACTGGGATTCAGGAGCTGAAGCTGTGGTCACGGACGGCCTCGAAGACTGCCCTGCGCTCCACCACCTGCTGTTGATCCCCTAGGGCTGTCCGTGAGGGCCTGGAGGAGCAGATAGGTAGTGAACTCCTCCCCGGGTGCGGCGGGCAACTGGGCGTACGACTGCACCCACTCCGGCGGTAGAAGGGTGGATGGGGGGTGGCACTCGTGCAAGGCCCGTAGTGTGTCCTGCGTGCATGCCGCTGAGGTTGGGACGCGAACAAGTGCATGGCCCTGGCCGGGTTCCCTGCATGGACGAGGGTCTGCATGCTGGCGTCTGGCCGCTGCCTCCACCTCCGCCTCCACTGCCGAACGTCTGGTGAGGTGGCGCGGAGTGAGGGAAGCCCGGAGAGCTGGGCAGGCCTCCATAGCTGCCTCCTCTGCGAGGCCGGCCCAGTCGCCGCCCTCAGTACGACTGCAGCGCTCAAGTAAGACGTCGGAGGCGAAACAAGAGCGGGGACGGCGGGAGTGCTGTCTTTGGGTGCGGTGGGTCTGATGCCGCGGGGAAGTAGAAGCGAACGTGTCCTCCCCGGTGAGCTCAGCGTCCGTAACTGTCCTGCAGAGAAGATGGTGGAAATGGAGAAGCAAGAGCCAGCGCTCACGCACAGATTCGGGAGAAGAGTGGGGACGCGCTACCGAGCGACGAAGGCGCTCAAATATGGCAGCGACGCGGCGGCGAGGCTCTCCGTACAGATGCGGGCAGACCGCAGGCGCTGAAACAAATGCAGATGCGGATGGCTCCTGCGGGACCGGCAACAAACCCCCCCAGGCGCTCCAAACAGAAGTCACCCAAGGAATCTCTTGCCTCCTGAATGAGGAGGTCAGCCGGCGGTGGGTGCGTGGAGGAGGCTGCCAAGAACGCCGCGAGCCCCTGGGAAACGAAGAGGGAGACATCCAGCAACACCGGAGGAGCAAGGGCAATAGCTGACGGTAACAGCCTCTCGGAGATGTCCCTCCCGAAGTCAGCGCGTGCGAGGCCTCCGCGGGAGAGGGCGTCCGCCACCTGGTTCTGCGCCCGCGGGAGCCAGTGAAAAGTCACCACGCCGACGGCTGCTGCAGCGCAAAAGCTTCCCGACGGCGGAGACGTAGGGCGGGGTGGTTGACGCGCCACTGCCCACGCATCTGGCAGATGACCAACTTGGAGTCACCTAGCACAGCCAGCTGATGCACTGCAGCTCTCGTCGCCAGGTGGAGGCCGAGGTGCAGGGTCGCACACTCCGCCTGGTTGTTGGTCACGGTGTCTGGGAGGCGCTCGACAGTGAAGAGAAGTGGATAGCCGTTTTTTGTTTAAGTTTTTTCTCCTTCTCATTCAATCCTTGTCAATCACTGGATAGGCCAGTGGCCTAGAGCTGCCCACAACCTTACCCGGCCGGCCAGGCTGGCTAAGGACAACTTGTGGCTCTAACTTCTGAGTTTGTTGAACTTGGCAATCGTGGATGGAGGGAACTTAAGGATGCAAGGAACTTGTGTACGCAGGGAACTTGGCTTGGCTGACTCTAAGTACGCACCGGTCACGAAGGATGAGTGCTGGGGTCTTCGCATGCCACGGTCACGGCATGGCCACAAGCATGGTCGTGGCCATGGTCGTTTGCTCTGGGTATGGGAATGTTCAGGGTCATGGCCATTGCTATGGGCATGTTGCTATGGGGGGTATACGTTTAACGTATACCCCCCCCCCCCCCCCCCCCCTCTCGCTGTGGGTGAGTGTTTTGGCAACATAGGAAGATGGTTATGGGTTGGTTGGGGAATGGAGCCCTTGTAGGAGGCTACATTAAAGAACGCAGAGGAAGAGGCTACCCTACCGCATATGTTTATCGCAGAGAATGCCCCGGCTTTGACTGTTTTGAGCGCCCTTTTTTATGAGGTCACCGCGAAAGAGGACACGTCTCGACCATCTATCCAAGTCCATGGTGTTTGAACATGAGCTGCAACTTGCCGCCCTCGCACCATCACGCGGCAACACCGCGAATTTGGATTTCAACAAAATTCAACAAAAAAGAGAGCGGGCACCGCCGTGTTTTGTCGTTCTCGTTGCGCGCAGTTGAACCTCAGCTTTGTCTCTTGTGAGCAAGAACAAAATTCGACAGTGAAAAGGAGCAGCAGGGGCAAATGACACACCTCTCACAGACATCTCATCTCATCTACTTCGCATTGGATGGATGTGTTTGTAGTGAAACAGATCTGCAGCAAGCCTAGTCTTTATCTAATGTTCATGTATAGTGTTTTCTTCCCCTAATCCTCCCACCCCGCCCGTCCTGCCCTGCCCTGCCCTGCCTTGCCCGTTTTTTTTTGCGGCAATGAATGTTTTGTTTATTCCACTCTCACCTTTCCCTCTCCTCTCTTGTGCCCTGCGTATGCTAGTGCTGCCGCGTCACCAGGGCATGGGCAGGCTGGACTGGAGTGTGCTGGATTGGAACGCCAAGGCCATCCAGTTCTACACGCAGCGCATGGGCGCGCGTCTCATGCACGACTGGCGCATATGCCGCCTTGAAGGAGAATCCTTGGCGGCAGCAGCAGCAACAACAAATGCTACCACAGGTGATAGTGGTGACACATGAATGGAGTGGTGACTCCAATATGTCGCATTTTGTTACACTGCCAGAGCATAAGAAGATAGCAGTAATGATTATTTATTTATTTATGTGGAAACGATCTTGGTTACCAAGTATCATGCTTGTGGTGTTTGGGTTTGCTCTTAGTATCGACTTCACTCCTTTCCCACCATATGATAGGATGAGACGAGCTACACAACACTCCAACTCTAGTTTGTGGTTGAATGCCACATGAAGGAAGTGAGAAAGTTTGGAAGGGGCATGATTTGTGTCACCGGAGCTGGCGGTAGATGTGTCAAACATAACATGGAGGAGTAAAATCTCTCAAGCTCACTTTTGGGTACAACAGACAACTTCCTCAATCACCATGAATTCAGAGAACAATCAATGCTCAAAATTGTAGGATCCATCATAGGCAATAGTGCTTAGAAACATGCTCTTTCCTGGCTGAATCCCATTAATGTTTGCTCTTTCACACCTCTGATATTGTGCTTTGAGATGGCTATGGGTCAATATGCATATGTATCCATGTGGAGCAATATGCACCATGTCCCTGTAGAACTGTGGAGAATGAATCGCTCCTTGCACTCCCTTTGCCACACTCCATCGTGACATTGCCACAAAAGAAGCATGGAAAAAACATGTGAAAAAAAAAGGACCAGAACAATGTTCACTTTGGTTTATGCGTAAGACTTTAGGTCCATTTTTTAAATCTTTGTTATGAGCACGCACTCAATGCATGTGGGATCCTGTGAAACATGATCATGGACTTAGAAACCTTACCCAAACCTAGTCCGCACTATCACAAACAAGAAGAGGGCTATTTGGACATTATGAACAATACTGCAACGAATAAAGACGGACTGTTTTTATTCTAAGGAATGTGGCATCTATTATGCTATACTTTAAGTTTTTTTTTTGTAGATTTAGCCGCCAGAAAAGTACGTAGAGAATGGGTTGGGAGGGGGGTGGGGGAGGGTTTCACCAGGATCAGAAACCCGCTAGTTGTCCAGAAGGTTACAGAGGCTGCGCATGGCCCATCGCGGGAAATGCGTTTGTGGGTTCTAGTACAGGTTATACATGGCAGATGCCGGCCGGCTCTCGCTAGTGGCGTGACGGCAGTTGCATGCTCGCACCCATGCGAAGAGGAATCATGTTCCAAAACGCCCAAATCGTTTCGACTGCGTGATGCTAGTCGACAAATTGAGGCGCCGCTGCAGAGCGCGGTCCTGCGGTTGTTTGCATCCTGCATTTCAATACATCAGTCTCACCACGCTGTTTTGAAGTGTGCAATAGATGTCACCCGCAACTATTACTCGCTCATTCTGGATGGGGTCCGAGATTAACAACATTTGAAAAGTTTGTTGACCCGGTCGAATATCGGCGGTGGCCCTCGATTGCCGATTCAACCTGGCGGCCGCTAACAGCGTGTAACGCCTCTCACTATCCGCTGGGTTGGGGACCCCCAAGAGGCTACCCAGCTTTGGGGATGAGTGGGCTCCGGCGCTGCTGCTGAGCTACTGTTGGCGACAATGTGGGGAAAACTGCTCAAGGTTCATCGCCCGGAGAACGCCAAATGATTCATCGGCATTGCGGGGGATTCGTTAAAGTCAGTAAATGAACGAGGACTACTTCGCGCCTCGTCTGTTCTGTCCGTGGTTGCGGTCGATCGTACATCGTTTTTTTCATGTTCCTTTTTTTTTTGGACGAACCGCCGCCAAATTTGAGATCGCATTTCAGTCTTGCAAGCAATTGTGCACCGTGAGAGATGAGAAAGGGAACTGAGCATCGTGCCATGTCTGACCTCCAGCTTTCCTCCCTCCGTAAAGCGTTTTGTCCGACGGGAAACCTTGCAACTCTCCTCTCCACTACTCGTGGGGGAGCTGTGCCGCTGACGTCAGCTAGACGTCACCTTGGCCGAACGCTCGTTCCGAAGGGACGTACCACGGCCCAAAAACTCCATGGAGGCACAGTAGCCAGGCACCGCATGCTTGAAAACCCATTGGTCGCCTCTCTCTCTGCCGCCGGGCCTTTTTGATTCTAGATGGTGGCGCAGTTTCGGTTTGAACTCGTGGGCCCTCTTCGTCCTCTCCACCAATGGCTGCGTCGGATGACAGTCCTGCTGCCACCTTAGCAGCTGAGCCATCCTCCGCAGCATCCAGGCCGGGATCGGAGCCCCCGCCCGATGCGAAGCGGCCGGATGGTCAATCGGCAACCGCTGAGGCAGCAGCAGATGCCGCAGCCGTTCCAGCAGCAGAAGCAGATGGAGGCGCAACAGCAGGCACAAGCGCAACTGTAGACCCCTCAACTGCAACAGGCGACGCTGGGTCCCCACATCGTGCCAAGGCAGCGGTTGATGAGTCCCTGATGTCAGACGAGCAGAAAAATGCAGCAGCAGCAGCAGCTGCACCAGCGGTAGAAGCAGCAGCAGCAACACCAGCAGCAGCAGCAGCAGCAGCAGCAGCAGCAGCAGCAGCAGC
>SZWC01004356.1:11151-37252 GCA_023375785.1 Penium margaritaceum
GGGGGGGGGGGGGGGGGGGGGGGGGGGGGGGTAGATCTCACCACGCAGATCAGGGTCGGAGGTTGCAGAACTAGGCCGTCAGGGTGCAGGTCTGGGCCGCCAAGCGCGAACCTGGGCCGAGCAGGGGCAGATCTGGGCCGAGCAGGGGCAGATCTGGGCCGAGCAGGGGCAGAGCAGGGCCGAGCAGGGGCAGATCTGGGCCGAGCAGGGGCAGATCTGGGCCGAACAGGGGCAGATCTGGGCCGAGCAGGGGCAGATCTGGGCCGAGCAGGGGCAGATCTGGGCCAGAAGGGGCAGATCTGGGCCGCGCAGGTGCAGATCTGGGCAGAGCAGGGGCAGATCTGGGCCGCGCGGGGGTAGGTGTGGGCCGAGCAGGGGCAGAAGGAGGCCGCGCAGGTGCCGACTTTATCCGCGCAGGGCTGGTGCCGTCAGTGTGGGGGTGCGCGCACACGCGCAGCAGACAAGACCTGCGAGTTGCTCAGGGCTGGGTGTGGCGGTAGGCCTGCGCCCGCGGCAGGGCAGCACGCAGAGCTATTGACGGTCGCAGATTGCTTCAGTGCTGCTCCACTGGATGTGGATGTGGGATGTGTTGCAATCAGATCGCACCACTCCACCAGATCTCCGAACTGGTTGCGGAGTGGTCCGAACACGTTGCGGGGTGGTGCAAACTCGTTGCGGAGTGGTGCGAACTTATTGCGGAGTGACGCAAACTGGTTGCGGAGTGACGCGAACAGGTTGCGGAGTGGTGCGAACTGGTTGCGGAGTGGTGTGAACTGGTTGCGCAGTGGTGGGAATTGGATGCGGAGTAGTGCCAACTGGTTGCGGAGTGGTGCGAACTGGTTGCGGAGTGGTGTGAACGGGTTGCAGAGTGGTGCCAGTTTGTTGCAGAGTGGTGCAAACTAGTTGCGGAGTGGTAGGAACTGGTTGCGGAGTGGTGCGAGCTGGTTGCGGAGTGGTGCGAACTGGTTGCGGAGTGGTGCAAACTGGTTGCGAAGTGGTGCGAACTGGTTGCCGAGTGGTGCGAAATGGTTGCGGAGTGGTGCAAACTGGTTGCGGAGTGGTGCAAACTGGTTGCGGAGTGATGTGAACTAGCTCCAGATGGTGCGAACTAGTCGCGGAGTGGTGCAAACTGGTTGCACAGTGGTGCAAACGGGTTGCGGAGTGGTGCAAAATGGTTGCGGAGTGGTGCGAACTGGTTGCGCAGTGGTGCGAACTGGTTGCGGAGTGGTGCGAACTGGTTGCAGAGTGGTGTGAACTGGCTGCAGGTGGTGCGAACGGGTTGCGGAGTGGTGCGAACTGGTTGCTCAGTGATCCGAACAAGTTGCGGAGTGGTGCGAACGGGTCGCAGAGTGGTGCGAACTGGTTGCCGAGTGGTGCGAACTGGTTGCGGAGTGGTGCGAGCTGGTTGCAGAGTGGTGGAACTGGTTGAAGAGTGGTGACAATTCGTTGCAGAGTGTTGCCAATTGGTTGCAGAGTGGTGCAAACTAGTTGCGGAGTGGTGGGAACTGGTTACAAAGTGGTGCGAACTGATTGCAGAGTGGTGGAGACTGGTTGCATAGTGGTGCGAACTGATTGGGCATTGGTGCGAACTAGTTGTGAAGTGGTGCAAACGGGTTGCGCAGCAATGCAAACTGGTTGTAGAGAGGTGCGAACTAGTTGCTGAATGGTGCGAACTGGTTGCGAAGTGGTGCGAACTGGTTGCGTAGTGGTGCAAACTGCTTGCGAAGTGATGAGAACTAGCTGCGGGTGGTGAAAACTGGTCGTGGAGTGGTGCAAACTAGTTGCGGAGTGGTGCAAATGGGTTGCGGTGTGGTGTCAACTGGTTGCCGAGTGGTGGGAACTGGTTGCAGAGTGGTGCGAACTGGTCACGGAGTGGTGCGAACGGGTTGAGAGTGGTGCATACTATTTGCAGAGTGGTGCGAACAGGCTGCGGCTAGTGCAAACGGGTTGCGGAGTGGTGCGAACTGGTTGCTAAGTGGTGCGAACGGGTTGCGGAGTGGTGCAAACTGGTTGCGGAGTGGTGCGAACTGGTTGCAAAGTGGTGTGAACTGGTTGCGGAGTGTTGCGAGCTGGTTGGGGAGTGGTGTGACCGGTTGCGGAGTGGTGCGAACTGGTTGCTGAATGGTGCGAACTGGTTGCGGAGTGGCGGAACTGATTGCGTCGTGGTGCAAACTGCTTGCGAAGTGATGAGAACTAGCTGCAGTTGGTGCAAACTGGTCGTGGAGTGGTGCAAACTTGTTGCGGAGTGGTGCAAACGGGTTGCGGAGTGGTGCAAATGGGTTGCGGTGTGGTGTTAACTGGTTGCGGAGTGGTGGGAACTGGTTGCACAGTGGTGCGAACTGGTTGCGGACTGGTGCGAACTGGTTGCGGAGTGGTGCGAACTGGTTGCGGAGTGGTGCAAACTGGTTGCGTAGTGGTGAGAGCTAGTTCCAGAGTGGTGCAAACTGGTTGCGGAGCGGTGCAAACCGGTTGCGGAGTGTGAACTGGCTGCGGATTGGTGCGAGCTGGTTGCGGATGGTGCGAACTGGTTGCGGAGTGGTGTGAACTGTTAGCGGAGTGGTCCGAACTGGTTGCGGGGTGGTGCTAACTAGTTGTACAGTGGTGCCAACTGGTTGCGGAGTGACGCGAACTGGTTGCGGAGTGACGCGAACTTGTTGTAGTGTGGTGCGAACTGGTTGCGGAGTGGTGCGAACTGGTTGCAGAGTGGTGCAAACTGGTTGCAGAGTGGTGCAAACTGGTTGCAGAGTGGTGCAAACTGGTTGCAGAGTGGTGCAAACTGGTTGCAGAGTGGTGCAAACTGGTTGCGGAGTGGTGCAAACTTGTTGCGGAGTGGTGCAAACTTGTTGCGAAGTGGTGCGAACTAGTTGCGGGTTGGTGCGAACTGGTTGCGGAGTGGTGCAAACTGGTTGCGGAGTGGTGCAAACCGGTTGCGAAGTGGTGCGAACTGGTTGCGGAGTGCTGCGAAATGGTTGCGGAGTGGTGCGAACTGGTTGCGGAGTGGTGCAAACTCCTTGCAGAGTGATGTGAACTAGCTGCGGGTGGTGCAAACTGGTCGCGAAATGGTGCAAACTGGTTCCGGAGTGGTGCAAACGGGTTGCGGAGTGGTGCGAAACGATTGCGGAGTGGTGCAGAGTGGTTCCGGAGTGGTGCAAACTTGTTGCAGAGTGGTGCAAACTGGTTGCAGAGTGGTGTGCACTGGCTGCGGGTGTTGCGAACGGGTTGCGGAGTAGTGCAAACTGGTTGGTGAGTGGCGCGAACTGGTTGCGGAGTGGTGCGAACTGGTCACGGAGTGGTGCGAAATGGTTGCGGAGTGGTGCGAACTGGTTGCGGAGTGGTGCGAACTGGTTGCGTAGTGGTGCAAACTGGTTGCGGAGTGGTGCAAACTGGTTGTGGTGTGGTGAGAACTGGTCCCGGAGTGGTGAAAAACTGGTTGCGGAGTGGTGCGAACCGGTTGCGGAGTGGTGCGAACTGGCTGCGGAGTGGTGCAAACTGGTTGTGGTGTGGTGAGAACTGGTCCCGGAGTGGTGAAAAACTGGTTGCGGAGTGGTGCGAACCGGTTGCGGAGTGGTGCGAACTGGCTGCGGAGTGGTGCAAACTGGTTGTGGTGTGGTGAGAACTGGTCCCGGAGTGGTGAAAAACTGGTTGCGGAGTGGTGCGAACCGGTTGCGGAGTGGTGCGAACTGGCTGCGGAGTGGTGCAAACTGGTTGTGGTGTGGTGAGAACTGGTCCCGGAGTGGTGAAAAACTGGTTGCGGAGTGGTGCGAACCGGTTGCGGAGTGGTGCGAACTGGCTGCGGAGTGGTGCAAACTGGTTGTGGTGTGGTGAGAACTGGTCCCGGAGTGGTGAAAAACTGGTTGCGGAGTGGTGCGAACCGGTTGCGGAGTGGTGCGAACTGGCTGCGGAGTGGTGCAAACTGGTTGTGGTGTGGTGAGAACTGGTCCCGGAGTGGTGAAAAACTGGTTGCGGAGTGGTGCGAACCGGTTGCGGAGTGGTGCGAACTGGCTGCGGAGTGGTGCAAACTGGTTGTGGTGTGGTGAGAACTGGTCCCGGAGTGGTGAAAAACTGGTTGCGGAGTGGTGCGAACCGGTTGCGGAGTGGTGCGAACTGGCTGCGGAGTGGTGCAAACTGGTTGTGGTGTGGTGAGAACTGGTCCCGGAGTGGTGAAAAACTGGTTGCGGAGTGGTGCGAACCGGTTGCGGAGTGGTGCGAACTGGCTGCGGAGTGGTGCAAACTGGTTGTGGTGTGGTGAGAACTGGTCCCGGAGTGGTGAAAAACTGGTTGCGGAGTGGTGCGAACCGGTTGCGGAGTGGTGCGAACTGGCTGCGGAGTGGTGCAAACTGGTTGTGGTGTGGTGAGAACTGGTCCCGGAGTGGTGAAAAACTGGTTGCGGAGTGGTGCGAACCGGTTGCGGAGTGGTGCGAACTGGCTGCGGAGTGGTGCAAACTGGTTGTGGTGTGGTGAGAACTGGTCCCGGAGTGGTGAAAAACTGGTTGCGGAGTGGTGCGAACCGGTTGCGGAGTGGTGCGAACTGGCTGCGGAGTGGTGCAAACTGGTTGTGGTGTGGTGAGAACTGGTCCCGGAGTGGTGAAAAACTGGTTGCGGAGTGGTGCGAACCGGTTGCGGAGTGGTGCGAACTGGCTGCGGAGTGGTGCAAACTGGTTGTGGTGTGGTGAGAACTGGTCCCGGAGTGGTGAAAAACTGGTTGCGGAGTGGTGCGAACCGGTTGCGGAGTGGTGCGAACTGGCTGCGGAGTGGTGCAAACTGGTTGTGGTGTGGTGAGAACTGGTCCCGGAGTGGTGAAAAACTGGTTGCGGAGTGGTGCGAACCGGTTGCGGAGTGGTGCGAACTGGCTGCGGAGTGGTGCAAACTGGTTGTGGTGTGGTGAGAACTGGTCCCGGAGTGGTGAAAAACTGGTTGCGGAGTGGTGCGAACCGGTTGCGGAGTGGTGCGAACTGGCTGCGGAGTGGTGCAAACTGGTTGTGGTGTGGTGAGAACTGGTCCCGGAGTGGTGAAAAACTGGTTGCGGAGTGGTGCGAACCGGTTGCGGAGTGGTGCGAACTGGCTGCGGAGTGGTGCAAACTGGTTGTGGTGTGGTGAGAACTGGTCCCGGAGTGGTGAAAAACTGGTTGCGGAGTGGTGCGAACCGGTTGCGGAGTGGTGCGAACTGGCTGCGGAGTGGTGCAAACTGGTTGTGGTGTGGTGAGAACTGGTCCCGGAGTGGTGAAAAACTGGTTGCGGAGTGGTGCGAACCGGTTGCGGAGTGGTGCGAACTGGCTGCGGAGTGGTGCAAACTGGTTGTGGTGTGGTGAGAACTGGTCCCGGAGTGGTGAAAAACTGGTTGCGGAGTGGTGCGAACCGGTTGCGGAGTGGTGCGAACTGGCTGCGGAGTGGTGCAAACTGGTTGTGGTGTGGTGAGAACTGGTCCCGGAGTGGTGAAAAACTGGTTGCGGAGTGGTGCGAACCGGTTGCGGAGTGGTGCGAACTGGCTGCGGAGTGGTGCAAACTGGTTGTGGTGTGGTGAGAACTGGTCCCGGAGTGGTGAAAAACTGGTTGCGGAGTGGTGCGAACCGGTTGCGGAGTGGTGCGAACTGGCTGCGGAGTGGTGCAAACTGGTTGTGGTGTGGTGAGAACTGGTCCCGGAGTGGTGAAAAACTGGTTGCGGAGTGGTGCGAACCGGTTGCGGAGTGGTGCGAACTGGCTGCGGAGTGGTGCAAACTGGTTGTGGTGTGGTGAGAACTGGTCCCGGAGTGGTGAAAAACTGGTTGCGGAGTGGTGCGAACCGGTTGCGGAGTGGTGCGAACTGGCTGCGGAGTGGTGCGAGCTGGTTGCGGATGGTGCGAACTGGTTGCGGAGTGGCGGAACTGATTGCGTCGTGGTGCAAACTGCTTGCGAAGTGATGAGAACTAGCTGCAGTTGGTGCAAACTGGTCGTGGAGTGGTGCAAACTTGTTGCGGAGTGGTGCAAACGGGTTGCGGAGTGGTGCAAATGGGTTGCGGTGTGGTGTTAACTGGTTGCGGAGTGGTGGGAACTGGTTGCAGAGTGGTGCGAACTGGTCGCGTAGTGGTGCGAACGGGTTGCGGAGTGGTGCATACGATTTGCAGAGTGGTGCGAACTGGCTGCGGCTGGTGCGAATGGGTTGCGGAGTGGTGCGAACTGGTTGCTGAGTGGTGCGAACGGGTTGCGGAGTGGTGCGAACTGGTTGTGGAGTGGTGCGAACTGGTTGCGGAGTGGTGCGAACTTGTTGCGGAGTGGTACGAACTGGTTGCAGAGTGGTGCGAACTGGTTGCGGAGTGGTGCTCACTGGTTGCGGAGTGATACGAACTGGTTGCGATTTGGTGCAAACTGGTTGTGGAGTGATGTGAACGGGTTGCAGAGTGGTGCGAACTGGTTGCGATGTGGTGCGAACTTGTTGCAGAGAGGTGTGAACTGGTTGCGGAGTGGTGCAAACTGGTTGCGGACTGGTGCGAACTGGTTGCGGAGTGGTGCGAACTGGTTGCGGAGTGGTGCAAACTGGTTGCGTAGTGGTGAGAGCTAGTTCCAGAGTGGTGCAAACTGGTTGCGGAGTGGTGCGAACTGGTTGCGGAGTGGTGCGACCTGGTTGCGGAGTGGTCCGAACTGGCTGCAGAGTGGTGCGAACTGGTTGCAGAGAGGTGCGAACTGGTTGCGGAGTGGTGCGACCTGGTTGCGGAGTGGTCCGAACTGGCTGCAGAGTGGTGCGAACTGGTTGCAGAGAGGTGCGAACTGGTTGCGGAGTGGTGCGACCTGGTTGCGGAGTGGTCCGAACTGGCTGCAGAGTGGTGCGAACTGGTTGCAGAGAGGTGCGAACTGGTTGCGGAGTGGTGCGATCTGGTTGCGGTCTGGTGCGAACTGGTTGCGGAGGTGTGCGTACTGGTTGCGGAGTGGTGCGAACTGGTTTCGGAGTGGTGCGAACTGCTTGTGGAGTGGTGCGACCTGGTTGCGGAGTGGTCCGAACTGGTTTCGGAGTGGTGTGAACTGGTTGCATAGTGGTGGGAACTGGTTGAGGAGTGGTGCGAACTGGTTGCGGATTGGTGCAAACTGGTTCCGGAGTGATGCAAACTGGTTGGGGAGTGCTGCGAACTGGTTTCGGAGTCGTGCGAACTGGTTGCGGTGTGGTGCGATCTGGATGCGGAGAGGTGCAAACTGGTTGCGGAGTGGTGCGAACTGGTTGCAGAGTGGTGCGAACTGGCTGCAGAGTGGTGCGAACTGGTTACGGAGAGGTGGGAACTGGTTGCGAAGTGCTGCGACCTGGTTGCGGAGTGGTGCGGACTGGTTGTGGAGTGGTGGGAACTGGTTGCGGAGTGGTACGAACTGGTTGCGGAGTGGTGCGAACTGGTTGAGGAGTGGTGCGAACTGGTTGCGGAGTGGTGTGAACTGGTTGCGGAGTGGTGCAAACTTGTTGCGGAGTGGTGCAAACTTGTTGCGAAGTGGTGCGAACTAGTTGCGGGTTGGTGCGAACTGGTTGCGGAGTGGTGCAAACTGGTTGCGGCGTGGTGCAAACCGATTGCGAAGTGGTGCGAACTGGTTGCGGAGTCGTGCGAAATGGTTGCGGAGTGGTGCGAACTGGTTGCGGAGTGGTGCAAACTGCTTGCAGAGTGATGTGAACTAGCTGCGGGTGGTGCAAACTGGTCGCGGAATGGTGCAAACTGGTTCCGGAGTGGTGCAAACGGGTTGCGGAGTGGTGCGAAACGATTGCGGAGTGGTGCAGAGTGGTTCCGGAGTGGTGCAAACTTGTTGCAGAGTGGTGCAAACTGGTTGCAGAGTGGTGTGCACTGGCTGCGGGTGTTGCGAACGGGTTGCGGAGTGGTGCAAACTGGTTGGTGAGTGGCGCGAACTGGTTGCGGAGTGGTGCGAACTGGTCACGGAGTGGTGCGAAATGGTTGCGGAGTGGTGCGAACTGGTTGCGGAGTGGTGCGAACTGGTTGCGTAGTGGTGCAAACTGGTTGCGGAGTGGTGCGAACTGGTTGTGGAGAGGTGCAAACTGGTTGCGGAGTGGTGCAAACTGGTTGCGAGTGGTGCGAACGGGTTGCGAAGTGGTGCGAATGGGTTGTAGAGTGATGCGAACTGGTTGCGGAGTGGTGCGAACTAGTTGCGGAGTGATGCGGACTGGTTGCGGAGTGGTGCGAACTGGTTGCGCAGTGGTGCGAACTGGCTGCGGGTGGTGCGAACGGGTTGCGGAGTGGTGCAAACTGGTTGCGGAGTGGTGCAAACTGGTTGTGGTGTGGTGAGAACTGGTTCCGGAGTGGTGCAAACTGGTTGCGGAGTGGTGCAAACCGGTTGCGGAGTGGTGCGAACTGGCTGCGGAGTGGTGCAAGTTGGTTGCGGATGGTGCAAACGGGTTGCGGAGTGGTGCGAACTAGTTGCGGAGTGGTGCAAACTGGTTGCAAAGTGGTGTGAATGGGTTGCAGAGTGGTGCCAGTTTGTTGCAGAGTGGTGCAATCTAGTTGCGCAGTGGTGGGAACTGGTTGCGGAGTGGTGCGAGCAGGTTGCAGAGTGGTGCAGACCGGTTGCGGATTGGTGCGAATTGGTTGCAGAGTCGTGCGCACTGGTTGTGGAGTGGTGAGAACTGGTTGCGGAGTGGTTGGAACTGGTTGCGGAGTGGTGCGAACTAGTTGCGGAGTGGTGCGAACTGGTTGCAGAATGGTGTGAACTGGTTGCAGAGTGGTAAGAACTGGCTGCGGAATGGTGCGGACTGGTTGCGGAGTGGTGTGAGCTGGTTGCGCAGTGGTGCAAACTGGTTGTGGACTGGTGCGAACTGGTTGCGGAGTGGTGCACACTTGTTGCGGAGTGGTGCGAACCTGTTGCAAAGTGGTGCGAACTAGTTGTGGGTTGGTGCGAACTGGTTGCGGAGTGGTGCAAACTGGTTGCGGAGTGGTTCAAACTGGTTGCGAAGTGGTGCGAACTGGTTGCGGAGTGGTGCGAAATGGTTGCGGAGTGGTGCGAACTGGTTGCGGAGTGGTGCAAAGTGCTTGCGGAGTGATGTGAACTAGCTGCTGGTGGTGCAAATTGGTCGCGCAGTGGTGCAAACTGGTTGCGGAGTGGTGCAAACGGGTTGCGGAATGGTGCGAAACGGTTGCGGAGTGGTGCAAAGTGGTTGCTCAGTGGTGCGAACTGGTTGCGGAGTGGTGCAAACTGGTCCCAGAGTGGTGCGAAATGGTTGCGGAGTGGTGCGAACTGGTTGCAGCGTGGTGCGAACTGGTTGCGGAGTGGTGCAAACTGGTCGCGGAGTGGTGCAAACTGGTTGCGGAGTGGTGCAAACCGGTTGCGGAGTGGTGCGAACTGGTTGCGGAGTGGTACGAACTGGTTGCGGAGTGGTGCAAACTGGGTGGGGTGTGGTGAGAACTGGTCCCGGAGGGGTGCAAACTGGTTGCGGAGTGGTGCAAACCGGTTGCGGAGTGGTGCGAACTGGTTGCGGAGTGGTACGAACTGGTTGCGGAGTGGTGCAAACTGGGTGGGGTGTGGTGAGAACTGGTCCCGGAGGGGTGCAAACTGGTTGCGGAGTGGTGCAAACCGGTTGCGGAGTGGTGCGAACTGGTTGCGGAGTGGTACGAACTGGTTGCGGAGTGGTGCAAACTGGGTGGGGTGTGGTGAGAACTGGTCCCGGAGGGGTGCAAACTGGTTGCGGAGTGGTGCAAACCGGTTGCGGAGTGGTGCGAACTGGTTGCGGAGTGGTACGAACTGGTTGCGGAGTGGTGCAAACTGGGTGGGGTGTGGTGAGAACTGGTCCCGGAGGGGTGCAAACTGGTTGCGGAGTGGTGCAAACCGGTTGCGGAGTGGTGCGAACTGGTTGCGGAGTGGTACGAACTGGTTGCGGAGTGGTGCAAACTGGGTGGGGTGTGGTGAGAACTGGTCCCGGAGGGGTGCAAACTGGTTGCGGAGTGGTGCAAACCGGTTGCGGAGTGGTGCGAACTGGTTGCGGAGTAGTGCGAACTGGTTGCAGAGTGGTGCGAACTGGTTGTGGAGTGGTGCGAACTGGTCGCAGAGTGGTGCGAACTGGTTGCGGAGTGGTGCGAGCTGGTTGCGGAGTGGTGCGAACTGGTTGCGGAGTGGTGCAAACTGGTTGCGGAGTGGTGCGAACTGGTTGCGGAGTGGTGCAAACTGGTTGCACAGTGGTGCGAACTGGTTGTGGAGTGGTGCGAACTGGTTGCCGAGTGGTGCAAAGTGGTTGCGGAGTGATGTGAACTAGCTGCAGGTGGTGCGAACTAGCTGCGGAGTAGTTCGAACTGGTTGCGGAGTGGTGCAAGCGGGTTGCGGAGTGGTGCGAATGGGTTGCGGAGTGGTGCGAACTGGTTGCGGAGTGGTGCGAACTGGTTGCGGAGTGGTGCGAACTAGTTGCGGGGTGGTGCGAACTGGTTGCGGAGTGGTGCACACTGGTTGCTGAGTGGTGCAAACTGACTGCCGGTGGTGCAAACGGGTTGCGGAGTGGTGCAAACAGGTTTCTGAGTGGTGTGAACTGGTTGCGGAGTGGTGGGAAACGGTTGCGGAGTGGTGCAAACTGGTTGCGGAGTGGTAAGAACTACTTGCTTTGTGGTGCAAACTTGTTGTGGAGTGGTGCAGACTGATTGCGGAGTGGTGCAAACTGATTGCGTAGTAGTGCGAACCGGTTGTGGAGTGGTGCGAACTGGTTGCTGAGTGGTGCGAACTGGTTGTGGAGTGGTGCAAACTGGTTGCGGAGTGGTGCAAACTGGTTGCGGAGTGATGCGAACTGGCTGCGGGTAGTGCGAACTTGTCGCTGAGTGGTGCAAACTGGTTGCGAGTGGTGCGAACGGAGTGCGAAGTGGTGCGAATGGGTTGCGGAGTGAGGCGAACTGGTTGCGAAGTGGTGCGAACTGTTTGCGGAGTGGTGCGAACTGGTTGCGGAGTGATGCGGACTGGTTGCGTAGTGGTGCGAACTGGTTGCAGAGTGGTGCGAACTGGCTGCGGGTGGTGCGAACTGGTTGCGGAGTGGTGCGAACTGGTAATGGAGTGGTAAAAACTGGTTGCGGAGTGGTGCGAACTGGTTGCAGAGTGGTGCGAACTGGCTGCGGGTGGTGCGAACTGGTTGCGGAGTGGTGCGAACTGGTAATGGAGTGGTAAAAACTGGTTGCGGAGTGGTGCGAACTGGTTGCAAAGTGGTGTGAACTGGTTGCGGAGTGTTGCGAGCTGGTTGCGGAGTGGTGTGCCCGGTTGCGGAGTGGTGCGAACTGGTTTCTGAATGGTGCGAACTGGTTGTGGAGTGGCGGAACTGATTGCGTCGTGGTGCAAACTGCTTGCGAAGTGATGAGAACTAGCTGCAGTTGGTGCAAACTGGTCGTGGAGTGGTGCAAACGTGTTGCGGAGTGGTGCAAACGGGTTGCGGAGTGGTGCAAATGGGTTGTGGTGTGGTGTTAACTGGTTGCGGAGTGGTGCATACGATTTGCAGAGTGGTGCGAACTGGCTGCGGCTGGTGCGAACGGGTTGTGGAGTGGTGCGAACTGGTTGCTGAGTGGTGCGAACGGGTTGCGGAGTGGTGCGAACTGGTTGCGGAGTGGTGCGAACTGGTTGCGGATTGGTGCAAACTGGTTGCGTAGTGGTGAGAACTGGTTCCAGAGTGGTGCAAAATGGTTGCGGAGCGGTGCAAACCGGTTGCGGAGTGTGAACTGGCTGCGGAGTGGTGCGAGCTGGTTGCGGATGGTGCGAACTGGTTGCGGAGTGGTGTGAACTGTTTGCGGAGTGGTCCGAACTGGTTGCGGGGTGGTGCAAACTAGTTGCACAGTGGTGCGAACTGGTTGCGGAGTGACGCAAACTGGTTGCCGAGTGACGCGATCTTGTTGCAGTGTGGTGCGAACTGGTTGCGGAGTGGTGTTTATGGTTGCGGAGTGGTGCGAATTGGATGTGGAGTAGTGCGAACTGGTTGCAGAATGGTGTGAACTGGTTGCAGAGTGGTGCGAACTGCCTGCGGAGTGGTGCGGACTGGTTGCGGAGTGGTGTGAGCTGGTTGCGCAGTGGTGCAAACTGGTTGTGGACTGGTGTGAACTGGTTGCGGAGTGGTGCAAACTTGTTGCGGAGTGGTGCAAACTTGTTGCGAAGTGGTGCGAACTAGTTGCGGAGTGGTGCGAACTGGTTGCGGAGTGGTGCAAACTGGTTGCGGAGTGGTGCAAACTTGTTGCGAAGTGGTGCGAACTAGTTGCGGAGTGGTGCGAACTGGTTGCGGAGTGGTGCAAACTGGTTGCGGAGTGGTGCAAACTGGTTGCGAAGTGGTGCGAACTGGTTGCGGAGTGGTGCGAAATGGTTGCGGAGTGGTGCGAACTGGTTGCGGAGTGGTGCAAACTTCTTGCAGAGTGATGTGAACTAGCTGCGGGTGGTACAAACTGGTCGCGGAATGGTGCAAACTGGTTGCGGAGTGGTGCAAACGGGTTGCGGAGTGGTGCGAAACGGTTGCGGAGAGGTGCAAAGTGGTTGCGGAGTGGTGCAAACTTGTTGCGGAGTGGTGCAAACTGGTTGCAGAGTGGTGTGAACTGGCTGAGGGTGTTGTGAACGGGTTGCGGAGTGGTGCAAACTGGTTGCTGAGTGGCGCGAACTGGTTGCGGAGTGGTGCGAACTGGTCACGGAGTGGTGCGAAATGGTTGCGGAGTGGTGCGAACTGGTTGCGGAGTGGTGCGAACTGGTTGCGTAGTGGTGCAAACTGGTTGCGGAGTGCTGCAAACTGGTTGCGGAGTGATGCGAACTGGCTGCGGGTGGTGCGAACTTGTCGCGGAGTGGTGCAAACTGGTTGCGAGTGGTGCGAACGGGTTGCGAAGTGGTGCGAATGGGTTGCAGAGTGAGGCGAACTGGTTGCGAAGTGGTGCGAACTGTTTGCGAAGTGGTGCGAACTAGTTGCGGAGTGATGCGGACTGGTTGCGGAGTGGTTCAAACTGGTTGCGGAGTGGTGCGAACTGGCTGCGCGTGGTGCGAACGGGTTGTGGAGTGGTGCGAACTGGTTGCGGAGTGGTGCAAACTGGTTGTGGTGTGGTGAGAACTGGTTCCGGAGTGGTGCAAACTGGTTGCGGAGTGGTGCAAACCGGTTGCGGAGTGGTACGAACTGGCTGCGGAGTGGTGCGAGCTGGTTGCGGATGGTGCGAACGGGTTGCGGAGTGGTGCGAACTGGTTGCGGAGTGGTGCAAACTGGTTGCATAGTGGTGTGAATGGGTTGCAGAGTGGTGCCAGTTTGTTGCAGAGTGGTGCAATCTAGTTGCGGAGTGGTGGGAACTGGTTGCGGAGTGGTGCGAGCTGGTTGCAGAGTGGTGCAGACTGGTTGCGGATTGGTGCGAACTGGTTGCGGAGTCGTGCGCACTGGTTGTGGAGTGGTGACAACTGGTTGCAGAGTGGTTCGAACTGGTTGCGGAGTGGTGCGAACTAGTTGCGGAGTGGTGCGAACTGGTTGCAGAATGGTGTGAACTGGTTGCAGAGTGGTAAGAACTGGCTGCGGAGTGGTGCGGACTGGTTGCGGAGTGGTGTGAGCTGGTTGCGCAGTGGTGCAAACTGGTTGCGGAGTGGTGCAAACGGGTTGCGGAGTGGTGCGAAAGGGTTGCGGAGTGGTGCAAACGGGTTGCGGAGTGGTGCGAAAGGGTTGCGGAGTGGTGCAAACGGGTTGCGGAGTGGTGCGAAAGGGTTGCGGAGTGGTGCAAACGGGTTGCGGAGTGGTGCGAAAGGGTTGCGGAGTGGTGCAAACGGGTTGCGGAGTGGTGCGAAAGGGTTGCGGAGTGGTGCAAACGGGTTGCGGAGTGGTGCGAAAGGGTTGCGGAGTGGTGCAAACGGGTTGCGGAGTGGTGCGAAAGGGTTGCGGAGTGGTGCAAACGGGTTGCGGAGTGGTGCGAAAGGGTTGCGGAGTGGTGCAAACGGGTTGCGGAGTGGTGCGAAAGGGTTGCGGAGTGGTGCAAACGGGTTGCGGAGTGGTGCGAAAGGGTTGCGGAGTGGTGCAAACGGGTTGCGGAGTGGTGCGAAAGGGTTGCGGAGTGGTGCAAACGGGTTGCGGAGTGGTGCGAAAGGGTTGCGGAGTGGTGCAAACGGGTTGCGGAGTGGTGCGAAAGGGTTGCGGAGTGGTGCAAACGGGTTGCGGAGTGGTGCGAAAGGGTTGCGGAGTGGTGCAAACGGGTTGCGGAGTGGTGCGAAAGGGTTGCGGAGTGGTGCAAACGGGTTGCGGAGTGGTGCGAAAGGGTTGCGGAGTGGTGCAAACGGGTTGCGGAGTGGTGCGAAAGGGTTGCGGAGTGGTGCAAACGGGTTGCGGAGTGGTGCGAAAGGGTTGCGGAGTGGTGCAAACGGGTTGCGGAGTGGTGCGAAAGGGTTGCGGAGTGGTGCAAACGGGTTGCGGAGTGGTGCGAAAGGGTTGCGGAGTGGTGCAAACGGGTTGCGGAGTGGTGCGAAAGGGTTGCGGAGTGGTGCAAACGGGTTGCGGAGTGGTGCGAAAGGGTTGCGGAGTGGTGCAAACGGGTTGCGGAGTGGTGCGAAAGGGTTGCGGAGTGGTGCAAACGGGTTGCGGAGTGGTGCGAAAGGGTTGCGGAGTGGTGCAAACGGGTTGCGGAGTGGTGCGAAAGGGTTGCGGAGTGGTGCAAACGGGTTGCGGAGTGGTGCGAAAGGGTTGCGGAGTGGTGCAAACTGGTTGCACAGTGGTGCGAACTTGTTGTGGAGTGGTGCGAACTGGTTGCCGAGTGGTGCAAACTGGTTGCGGAGTGGGGCGAACTGGTTGCGGAGTGGTGCGAAATGGTTGCGGAGTGGTGCGAACGGGTTGCGGAGTGGTGCGAACTGGTTGTGGAGAGGTGCAAACTGGTTGCGGAGTGGTGCAAACCGGTTGCGGAGTGGTGCGAACTGGCTGCGGAGTGGTGCGAACTGGTTGCGGAGCGGTGCACACTGGTTGCTGAGTGGTGCGAACTGACTGCCGGTGGTGCAAACGGGTTGCGGAGTGGTGCGAAAGGGTTGCGGAGTGGTGCAAACTGGTTTCTGAGTGGTGTGAACTGGTTGCGGAGTGGTGGGAACTGGTTACGGAGTGGTGCAAACTGGTTGCGGAGTGGAAAAAACTACTGGCTTTGTGGTGGAAACTGGTTGCGCAGTGGTGCAGACTGGTTGCGGAGTGGTGCAAACGGATTGCGTAGTAGTGCGAACCGGTTGTGGAGTGGTGCCAACTGGTTTCGGAGTGGTGCGAACTGGTTGTGGAGTGGTGCAAACTGGTTGCGGAGTGGTGCATATTGGTTGCGGAGTGATGCGAACTGGCTGCGGGTGGTGCGAACTTGTCGCGGAGTGGTGCAAACTGGTTGCGAGTGGTGCGAACGGGTTGCGAAGTGGTGCGAATGGGTTGCGGAGTGAGGCGAACTGGTTGGGAAGTGGTGCGAACAGTTTGCGGAGTGGTGCGAACTGGTTGCGGAGTGATGCGGACTGGTTGCGTAGTGGTGCGAACTGGTTGCGGAGTTGTGCGAACTGGCTGCGGGTGGTGCGAACGGGTTGCGGGGTGGTGCGAACTGGTTGCGTAGTGGTGATAACTGGTTGTGGTGTGGTGAGAACTGGTTCCGGAGTGGTGCAAACTGGTTGCGGAGTGGTGCAAACCGGTTGCGGAGTGGTGCGAACTGGCTGCGGAGTGGTGCGAGCTGGTTGGGGATGGTGCCAACTGGTTGCGGAGTGGTGCGAACTGGTTGCGGAGTGGTGGGAACTGGTTATGGAGTGGTCCGAACTGGTTGCGGGGTGATGCAAACTGGTTGCGGAGTGGTGCGAACTGGTTGCGCAGTGGTGCGAAGTGGTTGCGGAGTGGTGCGGACTGGTTGCGGAGTGGTGCGAACTGGTTGCGGAGTGGTGCAAACTGGTTGCGGATTGGTGGGAACTGGTTGCAAAGTGGTGCGAACTGGCTGAGGAGTGGTGCGAGCTAGTTGCGGAGTGGTGCAAACTGGTTGCGGAGTGGTGCAAACTGGTTGCACAGTGGTGCGAACTGGTTGCGGAGAGGTGCGAACTGGTTGCCGAGTGGTGCAAACTGGTTGCGGAGTGATGTGAACTAGCTGCAGGTGGTGCGAACTAGCCGCGGAGTGCTTCGAACTGGTTGCGGAGTGGTGCAAACGGGTTGCGGAGTGGTGCGAATGGGTTGCGGAGTGGTGCGAACTGGTTGCGGAGTGGTGCGAACTGGTTGCGAAGTGGTGCGAACTGGTTGCGGGGTGGTGCGAACTGGTTGCAGAGTGGTGACACTGGTTGCTGAGTGGTGCGAACTGGCTGCCGGTGGTGCAAACGGGATGCGGAGTGGTGCAAACTGGTTTCTGAGTGGTGTGAACTGGTTGCGGAGTGGTGGGAACTGGTTGCGGAGTGGTGCAAACTGGTTGCGGAGTGGTAAGAACTGGTTCCTTTGTGGTGCAAACTGGTTGCAGAGTGGTGCAGACTGGTTGCGGAGTGGTGCGAACTGATTGCGTAGTAGTGCGAACCGGTTGTGGAGTGGTGCGAACTCGTTGCGGAGTGGTGCGAACTGCATGCGCAGTGGTGCCAGTTGGCTGCGAAATGGTGTGAACTGGTTGCGGAGTAGTGCGAACGAGTTGCGGAGTGGTGAGAACAAGTTGCACCACACAATGGTGCGAACTGGTTGCAAAGCGCTGAAAACTGGTTGCGGAGTGGTGCGACCTGGTTGTGGAGTGGAGTGAACTGGTTGTGGAGTGGTGCGAACTGGTTGCAGAGTGGTGCAAACTGGTTGCGGAGTGGTGAGAATTGGTTGCGGAGTCGTGTGAACTGGTTGCGAAGTGGTGCCAACTGGTTGCGGAATGGTGCCAACTGGTTGCAGAGTGGTGCGAACTGGTTGCTGAGTTGTTCAAACTGGTTGCGGAGTGGTATGAACTGGTTGTGGAGTGGTGCGAACTAGATGTGGAGTGGTGTGAACTGAATGCGGAGTGGTGCGAACTGGTTGCGGAGTGGTGCGAACTGGATGCAGAGTGGTGCGAACTGGTTGCGGAGTGGTGCGAACTGGTTGTGGAGTGGTGCGAACTAGATGTGGAGTGGTGTGAACTGAATGCGGAGTGGTGCGAACTGGTTGCGGAGTGGTGCGAACTGGATGCAGAGTGGTGCGAACTGGTTGCGGAGTGGTGCGAACTGGTTACTGAGTGGTGCCAACTGGTTGCGGAGTGGTTGGAACTGGATGTGGAGTGGTGCGAACTGGATGTGGAGTGGTGCGAACTGGATGTGGAGTGGTGTGAACTGAATGCGGAGTGGTGCGAACTGGTTGCAGAGTGGTGTGAACTGGTTGCTGTGTGGTGTAAACTGGCTATGGAGTGGTGCGAACTGGTTGCAAAGTGGTGCGAACTGGTTCCGGATTGGTGCAAACTGGTTGCGGAGTGGTGCAAACTGGTTGCGGAGTGGAGCGAACTGGTTCCGGAGTGGTGCAAACTGGTTGCGGAGTGGTGCAAACTGGTTGCAGAGTGGTGCAGACTGGTTGCGGAGTGGTGCGAACGGGTTGCGGAGTGGTGCCAACTGGTTGCGGCGTGGTGCGAACTGGTTGCAGAGTGGTGCGAACTGGTTGCGGAATGGTGCGAACTGGTTGCGGAGTGGTGCGAAACGGTTGCGGAGTGGTGCAGAGTGGTTGCGGAGTGGTACGAACTTGTTGCAGAGTGGTGCAAACTGGTTGCAGAGTGGTGCAGACTGGTTGCGGAGTGGTGCGAACGGGTTGCGGAGTGGTGCCAACTGGTTGCGGCGTGGTGCGAACTGGTTGCAGAGTGGTGCGAACTGGTTGCGGAATGGTGCGAACTGGTTGCGGAGTGGTGCGAAACGGTTGCGGAGTGGTGCAGAGTGGTTGCGGAGTGGTACGAACTTGTTGCAGAGTGGTGCAAACTGGTTGCAGAGTGGTGCAGACTGGTTGCGGAGTGGTGCGAACGGGTTGCGGAGTGGTGCCAACTGGTTGCGGCGTGGTGCGAACTGGTTGCAGAGTGGTGCGAACTGGTTGCGGAATGGTGCGAACTGGTTGCGGAGTGGTGCAAGCTGGTTGCGGAGTGGTGGGAACTGGTTGCGGAGTGGTGCGAACTGGTTGCGGAGTGGTGCCAACTGGTTGCGGAATGGTGCCAACTGGTTGCAGAGTGATGCGAACTGGTTGTGGGATGTGGCGAACTGGTTTCAGAGTGGTGTAAACTGGTTGTGGAGTGGTGCGAACTGGTTGCGAAGTTGTACGAACGGGTTGTGGAGTGGTGCGAACTGCTTGCAGAGTGGTGTGAACTGATTGCGGAGTGGTGCGAACAGGTTGGAGAGTGGTTCGAACTGCTTGCAGAGTGGTGCAAACTGGTTGCGGAGTGGTGCAAACTGGCTGCGGAGTGGTGCGAACTGGTTGCAGAGTTGTGTTAACTGGTTGCGGAGTGGTGTGAACTGGTTGTGGAGTGGTGCAAACTGGTTGCGGACTGGTGCGAACTGGTTACGGAGTGGTGCAAACTGGTTGCGGAGTGGTGCGAACTGGTTGCAAAGTGGTGCGAACTGGTTGTGGAGTGTTGCGAGCTGGTTGCGGAGTGGTGCGACCGGTTGCGGAGTGGTGTAGACTGGTTGCGGAGTGGTGCGAACTAGTTGCGGAGTGGTGCGAACTGGTTGCGGAGTGGTGCGAACTGGTTGCGGAGTGGTGCGAACTGGTTGCAGAGTGGTGCGAACTGGTTGCGGAGTGGTGCGAACGGGTCGCAGAGTGGTGCGAACTGGTTGCGGAGTGGTGCGAACGGGTCGCAGAGTGGTGCGAACTGGTTGCGGAGTGGTGCGAACGGGTCGCAGAGTGGTGCGAACTGGTTGCGGAGTGGTGCGAACGGGTCGCAGAGTGGTGCGAACTGGTTGCGGAGTGGTGCGAACGGGTCGCAGAGTGGTGCGAACTGGTTGCGGAGTGGTGCGAACGGGTCGCAGAGTGGTGCGAACTGGTTGCGGAGTGGTGCGAACGGGTCGCAGAGTGGTGCGAACTGGTTGCGGAGTGGTGCGAACGGGTCGCAGAGTGGTGCGAACTGGTTGCGGAGTGGTGCGAACGGGTCGCAGAGTGGTGCGAACTGGTTGCGGAGTGGTGCGAACGGGTCGCAGAGTGGTGCGAACTGGTTGCGGAGTGGTGCGAACGGGTCGCAGAGTGGTGCGAACTGGTTGCGGAGTGGTGCGAACGGGTCGCAGAGTGGTGCGAACTGGTTGCGGAGTGGTGCGAACGGGTCGCAGAGTGGTGCGAACTGGTTGCGGAGTGGTGCGAACGGGTCGCAGAGTGGTGCGAACTGGTTGCGGAGTGGTGCGAACGGGTCGCAGAGTGGTGCGAACTGGTTGCGGAGTGGTGCGAACGGGTCGCAGAGTGGTGCGAACTGGTTGCGGAGTGGTGCGAACGGGTCGCAGAGTGGTGCGAACTGGTTGCGGAGTGGTGCGAACGGGTCGCAGAGTGGTGCGAACTGGTTGCGGAGTGGTGCGAACGGGTCGCAGAGTGGTGCGAACTGGTTGCGGAGTGGTGCGAACGGGTCGCAGAGTGGTGCGAACTGGTTGCGGAGTGGTGCGAACGGGTCGCAGAGTGGTGCGAACTGGTTGCGGAGTGGTGCGAACGGGTCGCAGAGTGGTGCGAACTGGTTGCGGAGTGGTGCGAACGGGTCGCAGAGTGGTGCGAACTGGTTGCGGAGTGGTGCGAACGGGTCGCAGAGTGGTGCGAACTGGTTGCGGAGTGGTGCGAACGGGTCGCAGAGTGGTGCGAACTGGTTGCGGAGTGGTGCGAACGGGTCGCAGAGTGGTGCGAACTGGTTGCGGAGTGGTGCGAACGGGTCGCAGAGTGGTGCGAACTGGTTGCGGAGTGGTGCGAACGGGTCGCAGAGTGGTGCGAACTGGTTGCGGAGTGGTGCGAACGGGTCGCAGAGTGGTGCGAACTGGTTGCGGAGTGGTGCGAACGGGTCGCAGAGTGGTGCGAACTGGTTGCGGAGTGGTGCGAACGGGTCGCAGAGTGGTGCGAACTGGTTGCGGAGTGGTGCGAACGGGTCGCAGAGTGGTGCGAACTGGTTGCGGAGTGGTGCGAACGGGTCGCAGAGTGGTGCGAACTGGTTGCGGAGTGGTGCGAACGGGTCGCAGAGTGGTGCGAACTGGTTGCGGAGTGGTGCGAACGGGTCGCAGAGTGGTGCGAACTGGTTGCGGAGTGGTGCGAACGGGTCGCAGAGTGGTGCGAACTGGTTGCGGAGTGGTGCGAACGGGTCGCAGAGTGGTGCGAACTGGTTGCGGAGTGGTGCGAACGGGTCGCAGAGTGGTGCGAACTGGTTGCGGAGTGGTGCGAACGGGTCGCAGAGTGGTGCGAACTGGTTGCGGAGTGGTGCGAACGGGTCGCAGAGTGGTGCGAACTGGTTGCGGAGTGGTGCGAACGGGTCGCAGAGTGGTGCGAACTGGTTGCGGAGTGGTGCGAACGGGTCGCAGAGTGGTGCGAACTGGTTGCGGAGTGGTGCGAACGGGTCGCAGAGTGGTGCGAACTGGTTGCGGAGTGGTGCGAACGGGTCGCAGAGTGGTGCGAACTGGTTGCGGAGTGGTGCGAACGGGTCGCAGAGTGGTGCGAACTGGTTGCGGAGTGGTGCGAACGGGTCGCAGAGTGGTGCGAACTGGTTGCGGAGTGGTGCGAACGGGTCGCAGAGTGGTGCGAACTGGTTGCGGAGTGGTGCGAACGGGTCGCAGAGTGGTGCGAACTGGTTGCGGAGTGGTGCGAACGGGTCGCAGAGTGGTGCGAACTGGTTGCGGAGTGGTGCGAACGGGTCGCAGAGTGGTGCGAACTGGTTGCGGAGTGGTGCGAACGGGTCGCAGAGTGGTGCGAACTGGTTGCGGAGTGGTGCGAACGGGTCGCAGAGTGGTGCGAACTGGTTGCGGAGTGGTGCGAACGGGTCGCAGAGTGGTGCGAACTGGTTGCGGAGTGGTGCGAACGGGTCGCAGAGTGGTGCGAACTGGTTGCGGAGTGGTGCGAACGGGTCGCAGAGTGGTGCGAACTGGTTGCGGAGTGGTGCGAACGGGTCGCAGAGTGGTGCGAACTGGTTGCGGAGTGGTGCGAACGGGTCGCAGAGTGGTGCGAACTGGTTGCGGAGTGGTGCGAACGGGTCGCAGAGTGGTGCGAACTGGTTGCGGAGTGGTGCGAACGGGTCGCAGAGTGGTGCGAACTGGTTGCGGAGTGGTGCGAACGGGTCGCAGAGTGGTGCGAACTGGTTGCGGAGTGGTGCGAACGGGTCGCAGAGTGGTGCGAACTGGTTGCGGAGTGGTGCGAACGGGTCGCAGAGTGGTGCGAACTGGTTGCGGAGTGGTGCGAACGGGTCGCAGAGTGGTGCGAACTGGTTGCGGAGTGGTGCGAACGGGTCGCAGAGTGGTGCGAACTGGTTGCGGAGTGGTGCGAACGGGTCGCAGAGTGGTGCGAACTGGTTGCGGAGTGGTGCGAACGGGTCGCAGAGTGGTGCGAACTGGTTGCGGAGTGGTGCGAACGGGTCGCAGAGTGGTGCGAACTGGTTGCGGAGTGGTGCGAACGGGTCGCAGAGTGGTGCGAACTGGTTGCGGAGTGGTGCGAACGGGTCGCAGAGTGGTGCGAACTGGTTGCGGAGTGGTGCGAACGGGTCGCAGAGTGGTGCGAACTGGTTGCGGAGTGGTGCGAACGGGTCGCAGAGTGGTGCGAACTGGTTGCGGAGTGGTGCGAACGGGTCGCAGAGTGGTGCGAACTGGTTGCGGAGTGGTGCGAACGGGTCGCAGAGTGGTGCGAACTGGTTGCGGAGTGGTGCGAACGGGTCGCAGAGTGGTGCGAACTGGTTGCGGAGTGGTGCGAACGGGTCGCAGAGTGGTGCGAACTGGTTGCGGAGTGGTGCGAACGGGTCGCAGAGTGGTGCGAACTGGTTGCGGAGTGGTGCGAACGGGTCGCAGAGTGGTGCGAACTGGTTGCGGAGTGGTGCGAACGGGTCGCAGAGTGGTGCGAACTGGTTGCGGAGTGGTGCGAACGGGTCGCAGAGTGGTGCGAACTGGTTGCGGAGTGGTGCGAACGGGTCGCAGAGTGGTGCGAACTGGTTGCGGAGTGGTGCGAACGGGTCGCAGAGTGGTGCGAACTGGTTGCGGAGTGGTGCGAACGGGTCGCAGAGTGGTGCGAACTGGTTGCGGAGTGGTGCGAACGGGTCGCAGAGTGGTGCGAACTGGTTGCGGAGTGGTGCGAACGGGTCGCAGAGTGGTGCGAACTGGTTGCGGAGTGGTGCGAACGGGTCGCAGAGTGGTGCGAACTGGTTGCGGAGTGGTGCGAACGGGTCGCAGAGTGGTGCGAACTGGTTGCGGAGTGGTGCGAACGGGTCGCAGAGTGGTGCGAACTGGTTGCGGAGTGGTGCGAACGGGTCGCAGAGTGGTGCGAACTGGTTGCGGAGTGGTGCAAACTGGTTGTGGTGTGGTGAGAGCTGGTTCCCGAGTGGTGCAAACTGGTTGCGGAGTGGTGCAAACGGGGTGCGGAGTGGTGCAAACGGGTTGCGGAGTGGTGCGAATGGGTTGCGGAGTGGTGCGAACGGGTTGCGGAGTGGTGCAAACTGGTTGCGGAGTGATGTGAACTAGCTGCGGGTGGTGCGAACTAGTCGCGGAGTGGTGCAAACTGGTTGCAGAGTGGTGCAAACAGGTTGCGAAGTGGTGCGAAACGGTTGCGGAGTGGTGAGAAGTGGGTGCGGAGTGGTGCGAACTGGTTGCGGAGTGTTGCGAACTGGTTGCAGAGTGGTGTGAACTGGCTGCAGGTGGTGCGAACGGGTTGCGGAGTGGTGCGAACTGGTTGCTGAGTGGTGCGAACTGGTTGCGGAGTGGTGCGAACGGGTCGCGGAGTGGTGCGAACTGGTTGCGGAGTGGTGCACACTGGTTACGGAGTGGTGCGAACTGGTTGCAGAGTGGTGGAACTGGTTGAAGAGTGGTGCCAATTTGTTGCAGAGTGTTGACAATTGGTTGCACAGTGGTGCAAACTAGTTGCGGAGTGGTGGGAACGGGTTGCGAAGTGTTGCAAACTGATTGCAGAGTGGTGCAGACTGGTTGCGGAGTGGTGCGAACTGATTGCGCATTGGTGCGAACTAGTTGTGAAGTGGTGCGAACGGGTTGCGCAGCGATGCGAACTGGTTGCAGACAAGTGCGAACTGGTTGCTGAATGGTGCGAACTGGTTGCGGAGTGGTGCGAACTGGTTGCGTAGTGGTGCAAACTGCTTGCGAAGTGATGAGAACTAGCTACGGGTGGTGCAAACTGGTCGTGGAGTGGTGCAAACTGGTTGCGGAGTGGTGCAAACGGGTTGCGCAGTGGTGCAAATGGGTTGCGGTGTGGTGTGAACTGGTTGCGGAGTGGTGGGAACTGGTTGCAGAGTGGTGCGAACTGGTTGCGGAGTGGTGCGAACGGGTTGCGGAGTGGTGCATACTATTTGCAGAGTGGTGCGAACTGGCTGCGGCTGGTGCAAACGGGTTGCGGAGTGGTGCAAACTGGTTGCTGAGTGGTGCGAACGGGCTGCGGAGTGGTGCGAACTGGTTGCGGAGTGGTGCGGACTGGTTGCGGAGTGGTGTGAGCTGGTTGCGCAGTGGTGCAAACTGGTTGTGGACTGGTGCGAACTGGTTGCGGAGTGGTGCAAACTGGTTGTGGAGTGGTGCGAACTAGTTGCGGAGTGGTGCGAACTGGTTGCAGAATGGTTTGAACTGGTTGCAGAGTGGTGCGAATTGGCTGCGGAGTGGTGCGGACTAGTTGCGGAGTGGTGTGAGCTGGTTGCGGAGTGGTGCAAACTGGTTGTGGACTGGTGCGAACTGGTTGCGGAGTGGTGCAAACTGGTTGTGGAGTGGTGCGAACTAGTTGCGGAGTGGTGCGAACTGGTTGCAGAATGGTTTGAACTGGTTGCAGAGTGGTGCGAATTGGCTGCGGAGTGGTGCGGACTAGTTGCGGAGTGGTGTGAGCTGGTTGCGGAGTGGTGCAAACTGGTTGTGGACTGGTGCGAACTGGTTGCGGAGTGGTGCAAACTGGTTGTGGAGTGGTGCGAACTAGTTGCGGAGTGGTGCGAACTGGTTGCAGAATGGTTTGAACTGGTTGCAGAGTGGTGCGAATTGGCTGCGGAGTGGTGCGGACTAGTTGCGGAGTGGTGTGAGCTGGTTGCGGAGTGGTGCAAACTGGTTGTGGACTGGTGCGAACTGGTTGCGGAGTGGTGCAAACTGGTTGTGGAGTGGTGCGAACTAGTTGCGGAGTGGTGCGAACTGGTTGCAGAATGGTTTGAACTGGTTGCAGAGTGGTGCGAATTGGCTGCGGAGTGGTGCGGACTAGTTGCGGAGTGGTGTGAGCTGGTTGCGGAGTGGTGCAAACTGGTTGTGGACTGGTGCGAACTGGTTGCGGAGTGGTGCAAACTGGTTGTGGAGTGGTGCGAACTAGTTGCGGAGTGGTGCGAACTGGTTGCAGAATGGTTTGAACTGGTTGCAGAGTGGTGCGAATTGGCTGCGGAGTGGTGCGGACTAGTTGCGGAGTGGTGTGAGCTGGTTGCGGAGTGGTGCAAACTGGTTGTGGACTGGTGCGAACTGGTTGCGGAGTGGTGCAAACTGGTTGTGGAGTGGTGCGAACTAGTTGCGGAGTGGTGCGAACTGGTTGCAGAATGGTTTGAACTGGTTGCAGAGTGGTGCGAATTGGCTGCGGAGTGGTGCGGACTAGTTGCGGAGTGGTGTGAGCTGGTTGCGGAGTGGTGCAAACTGGTTGTGGACTGGTGCGAACTGGTTGCGGAGTGGTGCAAACTGGTTGTGGAGTGGTGCGAACTAGTTGCGGAGTGGTGCGAACTGGTTGCAGAATGGTTTGAACTGGTTGCAGAGTGGTGCGAATTGGCTGCGGAGTGGTGCGGACTAGTTGCGGAGTGGTGTGAGCTGGTTGCGGAGTGGTGCAAACTGGTTGTGGACTGGTGCGAACTGGTTGCGGAGTGGTGCAAACTGGTTGCGAAGTGGTGCGAACTGGTTGCGGAGTGGTGCGAAATGGTTGCGGAGTGGTGCGAACTGGTTGCGGAGTGGTGCAAACTGCTTGCAGAGTGATGTGAACTAGCTGCGGGTGGTGCAAACTGGTCGTGGAATGGTGCAAACTGGTTGCGGAGTGGTGCAAACGGGTTGCGGAGTGGTGCGAAACGGTTGCGGAGTGGTGCAAAGTGGTTGCGGAGTGGTGTAAACTTGTTGCGGAGTGGTGCAAACTGGTTGCAGAGTGGTGTGAACTGGCTGCGGGTGTTGCGAACGGGTTGCGGAGTGGTGCAAACTGGTTGCTGAGTGGCGCGAACTGGTTGCGGAGTGGTGCGAACTGGTCACGGAGTGGTGCAAAATGGTTGCGGAGTGGTGCGAACTGGTTGCGGAGTGGTGCGAACTGGTTGCGTAGTGGTGCAAACTGGTTGCGGAGTGGTGCAAACTGGTTGCGGAGTGATGCGAACTGGCTGCGGGTGGTGCGAACTTGTCGCGGAGTGGTACAAACTGGTTGCGAGTGGTGCGAACGGGTTGCGAAGTGGTGCGAATGGGTTGCAAAGTGAGGCGAACTGGTTGCGAAGTGGTGCGAATTGTTTGCGAAGTGCTGCGAACTAGTTGCGGAGTGATGCGGACTGGTTGCGGAGTGGTGCGAACTGGTTGCGGAGTGGTGCGAACTGGCTGCGGGTGGTGCGAACGGGTTGCGGAGTGGTGCGAACTGGTTGCGGAGTGGTGCAAACTGGTTGTGGAGTGGTGCGAACTAGTTGCGGAGTGGTGCGAACTGGTTGCGGAGTGGTGCGAAGTGCTTGCAGAGTGGTGCGAACTGGTTGCGGAGTGGTGCGAAGTGCTTGCAGAGTGGTGCGAACTGGTTGCGGAGTGGTGCGAAGTGCTTGCAGAGTGGTGCGAACTGGTTGCGGAGTGGTGCGAACGGGTTGCGGAGTGGTGCGAACTGGTTGCGGAGTGCTGCGAACTAGTTGCGGAGTGGTGCGAACTGGTTGCAGAATGGTGTGAACTGGTTGCAGAGTGGTAAGAACTGGCTGCGGAGTGGTGCGGACTGGTTGCGGAGTGGTGTGAGCTGGTTGCGCAGTGGTGCAAACTGGTTGTGGACTGGTGCGAACTCGTTGCGGAGTGGTGCAAACTTGTTGCGGAGTGGAGCGAACTTGTTGCGAAGTGGTGCGAACTAGTTGCGGGTTGGTGCGAACTGGTTGCGGAGTGGTGCAAACTGGTTGCGGAGTGGTGC
>SZWC01004356.1:41776-105978 GCA_023375785.1 Penium margaritaceum
GGTGCGAACTGGTTGCGGAGTGGTGCGAACTGGTTGCGGAGTGGTGCGAACTGGTTGCGGAGTGGTGCGAACTGGTTGCGGAGTGGTGCGAACGGGTCGCGGAGTGGTGCGAACTGGTTGCGGAGTGGTGCGAACTGGTTGCGGAGTGGTGCGAACTGGTTGCAGAGTGGTGGAACTGGTTGAAGAGTGGTGCCAATTTGTTGCAGAGTGCTGACAATTGGTTGCAGAGTGGTGCAAACTAGTTGCGGAGTGGTGGGAACGGGTTGCGAAGTGGTGCGAACTGATTGCAGAGTGGTGCAGAGTGGTTGCGGAGTGGTGCGAACTGATTGCGCATTGGTGCAAACTAGTTGTGAAGTGGTGCGAACGGGTTGCGTAGCGATGCGAACTGGTTGCAGACAAGTGCGAACTGGTTGCTGAATGGTGCGAACTGGTTGCGGAGTGGTGCGAACTGGTTGCGGAGTGGTGCAAACTGGTTGCAGAGTGGTGCGAACTGGTTGCGGAGTGGTACGAACTGGTTGCGGAGTGGTGCGAACTGGTCGCGGAGTGGTGCGAACGGGTTGCGGAGTGGTGCCAACTGGTTGCGGAATGGTGCGAACTGGTTTCAGAGTGGTGTAAACTGGTTGTAGAGTGGTGCGAACTGGTTGCGAAGTGGTGCGAACTTGTTGCGGAGAGGTGTGAACTGGTTGCGGAGTGGTGCAAACTGGCTGCGGAGTGGTGCAAACTGGTTGCGGAGTGATGTGAACTAGCTGCGGGTGGTGCGAACTAGTCGCGGAGTGGTGCAAACTGGTTGCAGAGTGGTGCGAACTGGTTGCGGAGTGGTGCTGACTGGTTGCGGAGTGGTACGAACTGGTTGCGGAGTGGTGCGAACTGGTCGCGGAGTGGTGCGAACGGGTTGCGGAGTGGTGCCAACTGGTTGCGGAATGGTGCGAACTGGTTTCAGAGTGGTGTAAACTGGTTGTAGAGTGGTGCGAACTGGTTGCGAAGTGGTGCGAACTTGTTGCGGAGAGGTGTGAACTGGTTGCGGAGTGGTGCAAACTGGCTGCGGAGTGGTGCAAACTGGTTGCGGAGTGATGTGAACTAGCTGCGGGTGGTGCGAACTAGTCGCGGAGTGGTGCAAACTGGTTGCAGAGTGGTGCGAACTGGTTGCGGAGTGGTGCTGACTGGTTGCGGAGTGGTACGAACTGGTTGCGGAGTGGTGCGAACTGGTCGCGGAGTGGTGCGAACGGGTTGCGGAGTGGTGCCAACTGGTTGCGGAATGGTGCGAACTGGTTTCAGAGTGGTGTAAACTGGTTGTAGAGTGGTGCGAACTGGTTGCGAAGTGGTGCGAACTTGTTGCGGAGAGGTGTGAACTGGTTGCGGAGTGGTGCAAACTGGCTGCGGAGTGGTGCAAACTGGTTGCGGAGTGATGTGAACTAGCTGCGGGTGGTGCGAACTAGTCGCGGAGTGGTGCAAACTGGTTGCAGAGTGGTGCGAACTGGTTGCGGAGTGGTGCTGACTGGTTGCGGAGTGGTACGAACTGGTTGCGGAGTGGTGCGAACTGGTCGCGGAGTGGTGCGAACGGGTTGCGGAGTGGTGCCAACTGGTTGCGGAATGGTGCGAACTGGTTTCAGAGTGGTGTAAACTGGTTGTAGAGTGGTGCGAACTGGTTGCGAAGTGGTGCGAACTTGTTGCGGAGAGGTGTGAACTGGTTGCGGAGTGGTGCAAACTGGCTGCGGAGTGGTGCAAACTGGTTGCGGAGTGATGTGAACTAGCTGCGGGTGGTGCGAACTAGTCGCGGAGTGGTGCAAACTGGTTGCAGAGTGGTGCGAACTGGTTGCGGAGTGGTGCTGACTGGTTGCGGAGTGGTACGAACTGGTTGCGGAGTGGTGCGAACTGGTCGCGGAGTGGTGCGAACGGGTTGCGGAGTGGTGCCAACTGGTTGCGGAATGGTGCGAACTGGTTTCAGAGTGGTGTAAACTGGTTGTAGAGTGGTGCGAACTGGTTGCGAAGTGGTGCGAACTTGTTGCGGAGAGGTGTGAACTGGTTGCGGAGTGGTGCAAACTGGTTGCGGACTGGTGCGAACTGGTTGCGGAGTGGTGCGAACTGGTTGCGGAGTGGTGCAAACTGGTTGCGTAATGGTGAGAACTGGTTCCAGAGTGGTGCAAACTGGTTGCGGAGTGGTGCAAACTTGTTGCGGAGTGGTCCGAACTTGTTGCGAAGTGGTGCGAACTAGTTGCGGGTTGTTGCGAACTGGTTGCGGGGTGGTGCAAACTGGTTGCGGGGTGGTTCAAACTGGTTGCGAAGTGGTGCGAACTGGTTGCGGAGTGGTGCGAAATGGTTGCGGATTGGTGCGAACTGGTTGCGGAGTGGTGCAAACTGCTTGCGGAGTGATGTGATTTAGCTGCCGGTGGTGCAAACTGGTCGCGGAGTGGTGCAAACTGGTTGCGAGTGGTGCGAACGGGTTGCGAAGTGGTGCGAATGGGTTGCAGAGTGAGGCGAACTGGTTGCGAAGTGGTGCGAATTGTTTGCCAAGTGGTGCGAACTAGTTTCGGAGTGATGCGGACTGGTTGCGGAGTGGTGCGAACTGGTTGCGGAGTGGTGCGAACTGGCTGCGGGTGGTGCGAACGGGTTGCGGAGTGGTGCGAACTGGTTGCGGAGTGGTGCAAACGGGTTGCGGAGTGGTGCGAACGGGTTGCGGAGTGATGCGAACTGGTTGCGGAGTGGTGCGAACGGGTCGCGGAGTGGTGCGAACTGGTTGCGGAGGGGTGCGAACTGGCTGCGGGTGGTGCGAACTTGTCGCGGAGTGGTACAAACTGGTTGCGAGTGGTGCGAACGGGTTGCGAAGTGGTGCGAATGGGTTGCAGAGTGGGGCGAACTGGTTGCGGAGTGGTGCGAACGGGTCGCGGAGTGGTGCGAACTGGTTGCGGAGGGGTGCGAACTGGCTGCGGGTGGTGCGAACTTGTCGCGGAGTGGTACAAACTGGTTGCGAGTGGTGCGAACGGGTTGCGAAGTGGTGCGAATGGGTTGCAGAGTGGGGCGAACTGGTTGCGGAGTGGTGCGAACGGGTCGCGGAGTGGTGCGAACTGGTTGCGGAGGGGTGCGAACTGGCTGCGGGTGGTGCGAACTTGTCGCGGAGTGGTACAAACTGGTTGCGAGTGGTGCGAACGGGTTGCGAAGTGGTGCGAATGGGTTGCAGAGTGGGGCGAACTGGTTGCGGAGTGGTGCGAACGGGTCGCGGAGTGGTGCGAACTGGTTGCGGAGGGGTGCGAACTGGCTGCGGGTGGTGCGAACTTGTCGCGGAGTGGTACAAACTGGTTGCGAGTGGTGCGAACGGGTTGCGAAGTGGTGCGAATGGGTTGCAGAGTGGGGCGAACTGGTTGCGGAGTGGTGCGAACGGGTCGCGGAGTGGTGCGAACTGGTTGCGGAGGGGTGCGAACTGGCTGCGGGTGGTGCGAACTTGTCGCGGAGTGGTACAAACTGGTTGCGAGTGGTGCGAACGGGTTGCGAAGTGGTGCGAATGGGTTGCAGAGTGGGGCGAACTGGTTGCGGAGTGGTGCGAACGGGTCGCGGAGTGGTGCGAACTGGTTGCGGAGGGGTGCGAACTGGCTGCGGGTGGTGCGAACTTGTCGCGGAGTGGTACAAACTGGTTGCGAGTGGTGCGAACGGGTTGCGAAGTGGTGCGAATGGGTTGCAGAGTGGGGCGAACTGGTTGCGGAGTGGTGCGAACGGGTCGCGGAGTGGTGCGAACTGGTTGCGGAGGGGTGCGAACTGGCTGCGGGTGGTGCGAACTTGTCGCGGAGTGGTACAAACTGGTTGCGAGTGGTGCGAACGGGTTGCGAAGTGGTGCGAATGGGTTGCAGAGTGGGGCGAACTGGTTGCGGAGTGGTGCGAACGGGTCGCGGAGTGGTGCGAACTGGTTGCGGAGGGGTGCGAACTGGCTGCGGGTGGTGCGAACTTGTCGCGGAGTGGTACAAACTGGTTGCGAGTGGTGCGAACGGGTTGCGAAGTGGTGCGAATGGGTTGCAGAGTGGGGCGAACTGGTTGCGGAGTGGTGCGAACGGGTCGCGGAGTGGTGCGAACTGGTTGCGGAGGGGTGCGAACTGGCTGCGGGTGGTGCGAACTTGTCGCGGAGTGGTACAAACTGGTTGCGAGTGGTGCGAACGGGTTGCGAAGTGGTGCGAATGGGTTGCAGAGTGGGGCGAACTGGTTGCGGAGTGGTGCGAACGGGTCGCGGAGTGGTGCGAACTGGTTGCGGAGGGGTGCGAACTGGCTGCGGGTGGTGCGAACTTGTCGCGGAGTGGTACAAACTGGTTGCGAGTGGTGCGAACGGGTTGCGAAGTGGTGCGAATGGGTTGCAGAGTGGGGCGAACTGGTTGCGGAGTGGTGCGAACGGGTCGCGGAGTGGTGCGAACTGGTTGCGGAGGGGTGCGAACTGGCTGCGGGTGGTGCGAACTTGTCGCGGAGTGGTACAAACTGGTTGCGAGTGGTGCGAACGGGTTGCGAAGTGGTGCGAATGGGTTGCAGAGTGGGGCGAACTGGTTGCGGAGTGGTGCGAACGGGTCGCGGAGTGGTGCGAACTGGTTGCGGAGGGGTGCGAACTGGCTGCGGGTGGTGCGAACTTGTCGCGGAGTGGTACAAACTGGTTGCGAGTGGTGCGAACGGGTTGCGAAGTGGTGCGAATGGGTTGCAGAGTGGGGCGAACTGGTTGCGGAGTGGTGCGAACGGGTCGCGGAGTGGTGCGAACTGGTTGCGGAGGGGTGCGAACTGGCTGCGGGTGGTGCGAACTTGTCGCGGAGTGGTACAAACTGGTTGCGAGTGGTGCGAACGGGTTGCGAAGTGGTGCGAATGGGTTGCAGAGTGGGGCGAACTGGTTGCGGAGTGGTGCGAACGGGTCGCGGAGTGGTGCGAACTGGTTGCGGAGGGGTGCGAACTGGCTGCGGGTGGTGCGAACTTGTCGCGGAGTGGTACAAACTGGTTGCGAGTGGTGCGAACGGGTTGCGAAGTGGTGCGAATGGGTTGCAGAGTGGGGCGAACTGGTTGCGGAGTGGTGCGAACGGGTCGCGGAGTGGTGCGAACTGGTTGCGGAGGGGTGCGAACTGGCTGCGGGTGGTGCGAACTTGTCGCGGAGTGGTACAAACTGGTTGCGAGTGGTGCGAACGGGTTGCGAAGTGGTGCGAATGGGTTGCAGAGTGGGGCGAACTGGTTGCGGAGTGGTGCGAACGGGTCGCGGAGTGGTGCGAACTGGTTGCGGAGGGGTGCGAACTGGCTGCGGGTGGTGCGAACTTGTCGCGGAGTGGTACAAACTGGTTGCGAGTGGTGCGAACGGGTTGCGAAGTGGTGCGAATGGGTTGCAGAGTGGGGCGAACTGGTTGCGGAGTGGTGCGAACGGGTCGCGGAGTGGTGCGAACTGGTTGCGGAGGGGTGCGAACTGGCTGCGGGTGGTGCGAACTTGTCGCGGAGTGGTACAAACTGGTTGCGAGTGGTGCGAACGGGTTGCGAAGTGGTGCGAATGGGTTGCAGAGTGGGGCGAACTGGTTGCGGAGTGGTGCGAACGGGTCGCGGAGTGGTGCGAACTGGTTGCGGAGGGGTGCGAACTGGCTGCGGGTGGTGCGAACTTGTCGCGGAGTGGTACAAACTGGTTGCGAGTGGTGCGAACGGGTTGCGAAGTGGTGCGAATGGGTTGCAGAGTGGGGCGAACTGGTTGCGGAGTGGTGCGAACGGGTCGCGGAGTGGTGCGAACTGGTTGCGGAGGGGTGCGAACTGGCTGCGGGTGGTGCGAACTTGTCGCGGAGTGGTACAAACTGGTTGCGAGTGGTGCGAACGGGTTGCGAAGTGGTGCGAATGGGTTGCAGAGTGGGGCGAACTGGTTGCGGAGTGGTGCGAACGGGTCGCGGAGTGGTGCGAACTGGTTGCGGAGGGGTGCGAACTGGCTGCGGGTGGTGCGAACTTGTCGCGGAGTGGTACAAACTGGTTGCGAGTGGTGCGAACGGGTTGCGAAGTGGTGCGAATGGGTTGCAGAGTGGGGCGAACTGGTTGCGGAGTGGTGCGAACTAGTTGCGGAGTGGTGCGAACTGGTTGCGCAGTGGTGCGAACTGGTTGCGGAGTGGTTGGAACTGGATGTGGAGTGGTGCGAACTGGATGTGGAGTGGTGCGAACTGGATGTGTAGTGGTGTGAACTGAATGCGGAGTGGTGCCAACTGGTTGCAGAGTGGTGTGAACTGGTTGCTGTGTGGTGTGAACTGGCTACGGAGTGGTGCGAACTGGTTGCGAAGTGGTGCGAACTGGTTCCGGATTGGTGCAAACTGGTTGCAGAGTGGTGTGAACTGGCTACGGAGTGGTGCGAACTGGTTGCGAAGTGGTGCGAACTGGTTCCGGATTGGTGCAAACTGGTTGCAGCGTGGTGCGAAGTGGTTGCTGAGTGGTGCGAACTGGTTACGGAGTAGTGCAAACTGGTTGCGGAGAGGTGCGAACTGGTTGCGGAGTCGTGCGAACTGGTTGCGGAGTGGAGCGAACTGGTTCCGGAGTTGTGCCAACTGGTTGTGGAGTTGTGCGAACTGGTTGCAGAGTGGTGAGAACTCGTTGCGGAGTGGTGTGAACTGGTTGTGGAGTGGTGCGAACTGGCTGCGGAGTGGTGCGAACTTGTTGCGGAGTGGTGCGAATTGGTCGAGAGTGGTGCGAAATGGTCGCGGAGTGGTGCGAACTGGTCGCAGAGTGGTACAAACGGTTCGTAGAGTGGTGCGAACTGGTCGCGGAGTGGTGCGAACGGGTTGCGGAGTGGTGCCAACTGGTTGCGGCATGGTGCCAACTGGTTGCACAGTGGTGCAAACTGGTTGCGGAGTTGTTCTAACTGGTTCTAGAGTGTTGCGAACCGGTTGTGGAGTGGTACGAACTGGTTGCAAAGCGCTGCACACTGGTTGCAGAGTGGTGGAAACTGGTTGCGGAGTGGTGCGAACTGGTTCTGGAGTGGTGCGAACTGGTTGCGGAGTGGTGCCAACAGGTTGCGGAATGGTGCCAACTGGTTGCGCAGTGGTGCGAACTGGTTGTGGAGTGGTTCGAACTGGTTGCGGAGTGCTGCGAACTGGTTTTTGAGTGGTGCAAACTGGTTGTGGAGTGGTACGAACTAGTTGCGGAGTGGTGCAAACTGGTTGCGGAGTCTTACGAATTTGTTGCAGAGTGGTGTTAACTGGTTGCGGAGTGGTGTGAACTGGTTGTGGAGTGGTGCGAACTGGTTGCGGAGTGGTGCGAACTGGTTGCGGAGTGGTGCGAACTGGTTGTGGTGTGGTGCGAACTGGTTGCGGAGTTATGCAAACTGGTTGCGGAGTGGTGGGAACTGGTTGCGGAGTGGTGCAAAATGGTTGCGGAGTGGTGCCAACTGGTTGCGGATGGTGCTAACTGGTTGTAGAGTGATGCAAACTGGTTGCGGAGTGGAACGGTGCGAACTGGTTGCGGAGTGGTGCAAACTGGTTACGGAGTGGTGCGAACTGGTTGCGGAGTGGTGCGAAGTGGTTGCGGAGTGGTTCAAATTGCTTGCGAAGTGATGTGAACTATCTGCGGGTGGTGCAAACTGGTCGTGGAGTGGTGCAAACTGGTTGCGGAGTGGTGCAAACAGGTTGCGGAGTGGTGCAAATGGGTTGCGGTGTGGTGCAAACTGGTTGTGGAGTGGTGGGAACTGGTTGCAGAGTGGTGCAAACTGGTTGCGGAGTGGTGCGAACGGGTTGCGGAGTGGTGCATACTATTTGCAGAGTGGTGCCACACGGCTGCGGGTGGTGCGAACGGGTTGCGGAGTGGTGCGAACTGGTTGCTGAGTGGTGCGAACTGGTTGCGGAGTGGTGCGAACTGGTTGCGGAGTGGTGTGAACTGGTTGCGGAGTGGTGCGAACTTGTTGCGGAGTGGTGCGAACTGGTTGCGGAGTGGTGCGAACTGGTTGCGGAGTGGTCCGAACCGGTTGCGGAGTGGTGCGCACTGGTTGCGGAGTGGTCCGAACCGGTTGCGGAGTGGTGCGCACTGGTTGCGGAGTGGTCCGAACCGGTTGCGGAGTGGTGCGCACTGGTTGCGGAGTGGTCCGAACCGGTTGCGGAGTGGTGCGCACTGGTTGCGGAGTGGTCCGAACCGGTTGCGGAGTGGTGCGCACTGGTTGCGGAGTGGTCCGAACCGGTTGCGGAGTGGTGCGCACTGGTTGCGGAGTGGTCCGAACCGGTTGCGGAGTGGTGCGCACTGGTTGCGGAGTGGTCCGAACCGGTTGCGGAGTGGTGCGCACTGGTTGCGGAGTGGTCCGAACCGGTTGCGGAGTGGTGCGCACTGGTTGCGGAGTGGTCCGAACCGGTTGCGGAGTGGTGCGCACTGGTTGCGGAGTGGTCCGAACCGGTTGCGGAGTGGTGCGCACTGGTTGCGGAGTGGTCCGAACCGGTTGCGGAGTGGTGCGCACTGGTTGCGGAGTGGTCCGAACCGGTTGCGGAGTGGTGCGCACTGGTTGCGGAGTGGTCCGAACCGGTTGCGGAGTGGTGCGCACTGGTTGCGGAGTGGTCCGAACCGGTTGCGGAGTGGTGCGCACTGGTTGCGGAGTGGTCCGAACCGGTTGCGGAGTGGTGCGCACTGGTTGCGGAGTGGTCCGAACCGGTTGCGGAGTGGTGCGCACTGGTTGCGGAGTGGTCCGAACTGGTTGCAGAGTGGTGGGAACTGGTTGGAAAGTGGTGCGAACTGGCTGCGGAGTGGTGCAAGCTGGTTACGGATGGTGCGAACTGGTTGCGGAGTGGTGCGAACTGGTTGCGGAGTGGTACGAACTGGTTGCGGAGTGGTCCGAACACGTTGCGGGGTGGTGCAAACTCGTTGCGGAGTGGTGCGAACTCATTGCGGAGTGACGCGAACTGGTTGCGGAGTGACGCAAACTGGTTGCGGATTGGTGCGAACTGGTTGCGGAGTGGTGTGAACTGGTTGCGGAGTGGTGGGAATTGGATGCGGAGTAGTGCGAACTGGTTGCGGAGTGGTACGAACTGGTTGCGGAGAGGTGTGAACGGGTTGCAGAGTGGTGCCAGTTTGTTGCAGAGTGATGCAAACTAGTTGCGGAATGGTGGGAACTGGTTGCGGATTGGTGCGAGCTGGTTGCGGAGTGGTGGGAACTGGTTGCGGAGTCGTGCAAACTGGTTGCAAAGTGGTGTGAACTGGTTGCGGAATGGTGCGAACTGGTTGCGGAGTGGTGCAAACTGGTTGCGGAGTGGTGCAAACTGGTTGCGGAGTGATGTGAACTAGCTGCGGGTGGTGCGAACTAGTCGCGGAGTGGTGCAAACTGGTTGCAGAGTGGTGAAAACGGGTTGCGGAGTGGTGCGAAACGGTTGCGGAGTGGTGCGAAGTGGTTGCGGAGTGGTGCGAACTGGTTGCGGAGTGTTGCGAACTGGTTGCAGAGTGGTGTGAACTGGCTGCAGGTGGTGTGAACAGGTTGGGGAGTGGTGCGAACTGGTTGCTGAGTGGTGCGAACTGGTTGCGGAGTGGTGCGAACGGGTCGCGGAGTGGTGCGAACTGGTTGCGGAGTGGTGCGAACTGGTTGCGGAGTGGTGCCAACTGGTTGCAGAGTGGTGGAACTGGTTGCAGAGTGGTGCCAATTCGTTGCAGAGTGTTGCCAATTGGTTCGAGAGTGGTGCAAACGTGTTGCGGAGTGGTGGGAACTGGTTGCGAAGTGGTGCAAACTGATTGCAGAGTGGTGCAGACTGGTTGCGGAGTGGTGCGAACTGATTGCGCATTGGTGCGAACTAGTTGTGAAGTGGTGCGAACGGGTTGCGCAGCGATGCGAACTGGTTGCAGAGAAGTGCGAACTGGTTGGTGAATGGTGCGAACTGGTTGCGGAGTGATGCGAACTGGTTGCGTAGTGGTGCAAACTGCTTGCGAAGTGATGAGAACTAGTTGCAGGTGGTGCAAACTGGTCGTGGAGTGGTGCAAACTGGTTGCGGAGTGGTGCAAACGGGTTGCGGAGTGGTGCAAATGGGTTTCGGTGTGGTGTGAACTGGTTGCGGAGTGGTGGGAACTGGTTGCAGAGTGGTGCGAACTGGTTGCGGAGTGGTGCGAACGGGTTGCGGAGTGGTGCATGCTATTTGCAGAGTGGTGCGAACTGGCTGCGGCTGGTGCGAACGGGTTGCGGAGTGGTGCGAACTGGTTGCTGAGTGGTGCGAACGGGTTGCGGAGTGGTGCGAACTGGTTGCGGAGTGGTGCCAACTAGTTGCGGAGTGGTGCGAACTGGTTGCGGAGTGGTGGGAACTGGTTGCAGAGGGGTGCGAACTGGTTGCGGAGTGGTGCGAACGGGTCGCGGAGTGGTGCGAACTGGTTGCGGAGTGGTGCCAACTAGTTGCGGAGTGGTGCGAACTGGTTGCGGAGTGGTGGGAACTGGTTGCAGAGGGGTGCGAACTGGTTGCGGAGTGGTGCGAACGGGTCGCGGAGTGGTGCGAACTGGTTGCGGAGTGGTGCCAACTAGTTGCGGAGTGGTGCGAACTGGTTGCGGAGTGGTGGGAACTGGTTGCAGAGGGGTGCGAACTGGTTGCGGAGTGGTGCGAACGGGTCGCGGAGTGGTGCGAACTGGTTGCGGAGTGGTGCCAACTAGTTGCGGAGTGGTGCGAACTGGTTGCGGAGTGGTGGGAACTGGTTGCAGAGGGGTGCGAACTGGTTGCGGAGTGGTGCGAACGGGTCGCGGAGTGGTGCGAACTGGTTGCGGAGTGGTGCCAACTAGTTGCGGAGTGGTGCGAACTGGTTGCGGAGTGGTGGGAACTGGTTGCAGAGGGGTGCGAACTGGTTGCGGAGTGGTGCGAACGGGTCGCGGAGTGGTGCGAACTGGTTGCGGAGTGGTGCGAGCTGGTTGCAGATGGTGCGAACTGGTTGCGGAGTGGTGCGAACTGGTTGCGGAGTGGTGCGAACTGTTTGCGGAGTGGTCCGAACTGGTTGCGGGGTGGTGCAAACTAATTGCGGAGTGGTGCGAACTGGTTGCGGAGTGACGCGAACTGGTTGCGGAGTGACGCGAACTTGTTGCAGAGTGGTGCGAACTGGTTGCGGAGCGGTGTTTATGTTTGCGGAGTGGTGCGAATTGGATGCGGAGTAGTGCGGACTGGTTGCGGAGTGGTGCGAACTGGTTGCGAAATGCTGTGAACGGGTTGAAGAGTGGTGCCAGTTTGTTGCAGAGTGGTTCAAACTAGTTGCGGAGTGGTGGGAACTGGTTGCGGAGTGGTGCGAGCTGGTTGCAGAGTCGTGCAGACTGGTTGCGGATTGGTGCGCACTGGTTGCGGAGTCGTGCGCACTGGTCGTAAAGTGGTGAGAACTGGTTGCGGAGTGGTTCAACTGGTTGCGGAGTGGTGCGAACTAGTTGCAGAGTGGTGCGAACTGGTTGCAGAATGGTGTGAACTGGTTGCAGAGTGGTGCGAACTAGCTGTGGAGTGGTGCGGACTGGTTGTGTAGTGGTGTGAGCTGGTTGCGCAGTGGTGCAAACTGGTTGTGGACTGGTGCGAACTGGTTGCGGGGTGGTGCAAACTTGTTGCGGAGTGGTGCGAACTTGTTGCAAAGTGGTGCGAACTAGTTGCGGGTTGGTGCGAACTGGTTGCGGAGTGGTGCAAACTGGTTGCGGAGTGGTGCAAACTGGTTGCGAAGTGGTGCGAACTGGTTGCGGAGTGGTGCGAAATGGTTGCGGAATGGTGCGAACTGGTTGCGGAGTGGTGCATACTGCTTGCGGAGTGATGTGAACTAGCTGTGGGTGGTGCAAACTGGTCGCGGAGTGGTGCAAACTGGTTGCGGAGTGGTGCAAACGGGTTGCGGAGTGGTGCGAAACGGTTGCGGAGTGGTGGAAAGTGGTTGGGGAGTGGTGCGAACTTGTTGCGGAGTGGTTCAAACTGGTTGCAGAGTGGTGTGAACTGGCTGCGGGCGTTGCGAACGGGTTGCGGAGTGGTGCAAATTGGTTGCTGAGTGGTGCGAACTGGTTGTGGAGTGGTGCGAACTGGTCGCGGAGTGGTGCAAAATGGTTGCGGAGTGGTGGGAACTGGTTGCGGAGTGGTGCGAACTGGTTGCGTAGTGGTTCAAACTGGTTGCGGAGTGGTGCGAACTGGTTCTGGAGTGGTGCAAACTGGTTGCGGAGTGGTGCAAACTGGTTGCGGAGTGATGCGAACTGGCTGCGGGTGGTGCGAACTTGTCGCGGAGTTGTGCAAACTGGTTGCGAGTGGTGCGAACGGGTTGCGAAGTGGTGCGAATGGGTTGCGGAGTGAGGCGAACTGGTTGCGAAGTGGTGCGAACTGTTTGCGGAGTGGTGCGAACTGGTTGCGGAGTGATGCGGACTGGTTGCGTAGTGGTGCGAACTTGTTGCGGAGTGGTGCGAACTGGCTGCGGGTGGTGCGAACGGGTTGCGGAGTGGTACGAACTGGTTGCGGAGTGGTGCAAACTGGTTGCGGAGTGGTGCGAACGGGTTGCCGAGTGGTGCGAACTGGTTGTGGAGTGGTGGGAACCGGTTGCAGAGTGGTGCGAACCGGTTGCGGAGTGGTGCGAACAGGTTGCCGGGTGGTGGGAACTGGAAGCGGAGTGGTGCAAACTGGTTGCAGTGTGGTGCACACTGGTTGCGGAGAGGTGCGAACTGGTTGCAGAGTGGTGGGAAGTGGTTGCGGAGTGGGGGGAACTGGTTGCGGAGTGGTGCGAACGGGTTGCCGAGTGGTGCGAACTGGTTGTGGAGTGGTGGGAACCGGTTGCAGAGTGGTGCGAACCGGTTGCGGAGTGGTGCGAACAGGTTGCCGGGTGGTGGGAACTGGAAGCGGAGTGGTGCAAACTGGTTGCAGTGTGGTGCACACTGGTTGCGGAGAGGTGCGAACTGGTTGCAGAGTGGTGGGAAGTGGTTGCGGAGTGGGGGGAACTGGTTGCGGAGTGGTGCGAACGGGTTGCCGAGTGGTGCGAACTGGTTGCGGAGTGCTGCGAACTGGTTGCGGAGTGGTGCGGACTGGTTGCAGAGTGGTGCGAACTGGCTGAGGAGTGGTGCGAGCTGGTTGCGGAGTGGTGCGAACTGGTTGCGGAGTGGTGCAAACTGGTTGCGGAGTGGTGCGAACTGGTTGCGGAGTGGTGCAAACTGGTTGCACAGTGGTGCGAACTGGTTGCAGAGTGGTGCGAACTGGTTGCCGAGTGGTGCAAACTGGTTGCGGAGTGATGTGATCTTGCTGCAGGTGGTGCGAACTAGTCGCGGAGTGGTTGAACTGGTTGCGGAGTGGTGCAAACAGGTTGCGGAGTGGTGCGAATGGGTTGCGGAGTGGTGCGAACTGGTTGCGGAGTGGTGGGAACTGGTTGCGGAGTGGTGCGAAATGGTTGCCGGGTGGTGCGAACTGGTTGCGGAGCGGTGCACACTGGTTGCTGAGTGGTGCAAACTGGCTGCCGGTGGTGCGAACGGGTTGCGGAGTAGTGCAAACTGGTTTCTGAGTGGTGTGAACTGGTTGCAGAGTGGTGGGAACTGGTTGCGGAGTGGTGCAAACTGGTTGCGGAGTGGCAAGCACTGGTTGCTTAGTGGTGCAAACTGGTTGCGGAGTGGTACAGACTGGTTGTGGAGTGGTGCGAACTGATTGCGTAGTAGTGCGAACCGGTTGTGGGGTGGTGTGAACTGGTTGCGGAGTGGTGCGAACTGCATGCGCAGTGGTGCCAGTTGGTTGCGAAATGGTGTGAACTGGTTGCGGAGTAGTGCGAACGAGTTGCGGAGTGGTGAGAACTGGTTACACCACACAGTGGTGCGAACTGGTTGCAAAGCGCTGAAAACTGGTTGCGGAGTGGTGCGACCTAGTCATGGAGTGGTGTGAACTGGTTGCGGAGTGGTGCGAACTGGTTGCAGAGTGGTGCAAACTGGTTGCGGAGTGGTGCGAGTTGGTTGCGGAGTCGTGCGAACTGGTTGCGGAGTGGTGCCAACTGGTTGCGGAATGGTGCCAACTGGTTGCACAGTGGTGCGAACTGGTTGCTGAGTGGTTCAAACTGGTTGCGGAGTGGTATGAACTGGTTGTGGAGTGGTGCAAACTAGATGTGGAGTGGTGTGAACTGAATGCGGAGTGGTGCGAACTGGTTGCGGAGTGGTGCGAACTGGTTGCGGAGTGGTTGGAACTGGATGTGGAGTGGTGCGAACTGGATGTGGAGTGGTGCGAACTGGATGTGTAGTGGTGTGAACTGAATGCGGAGTGGTGCCAACTGGTTGCAGAGTGGTGTTAACTGGTTGCTGTGTCGTGTGAACTGGCTACGGAGTGGTGCGAACTGGTTGCAAAGTGGTGCGAACTGGTTCCGGATTGGTGCAAACTGGTTGCAGCATGGTGCAAAGTGGTTGCTGAGTGGTGCGAACTGGTTGCGGAGTAGTGCGAACTGGTTGCGGAGAGGTGCGAACTGGTTGCGGAGTGGTGCGAACTGGTTGCGGAGTGGAGCGAACTGGTTCCGGAGTTGTGCCAACTGGTTGTCGAGTTGTGCGAACTGGTTGCGGAGTGGTGAGAACTCGTTGCGGAGTGGTGCGAACTGGTTGCGGAGTAGTGCGAACTGGTTGCGGAGTGGTGCGAACTGGCTGCGGAGTGGTGCGAACTGGTTGCAGAGTGGTGTGAACTGGTTGCTGAGTGGTGTGAACTGGCTACGGAGTGGTGCGAACTGGTTGCAGAGTGGTGTGAACTGGTTGCTGAGTGGTGTGAACTGGCTACGGAGTGGTGCGAACTGGTTGCAGAGTGGTGTGAACTGGTTGCTGAGTGGTGTGAACTGGCTACGGAGTGGTGCGAACTGGTTGCAGAGTGGTGTGAACTGGTTGCTGAGTGGTGTGAACTGGCTACGGAGTGGTGCGAACTGGTTGCAGAGTGGTGTGAACTGGTTGCTGAGTGGTGTGAACTGGCTACGGAGTGGTGCGAACTGGTTGCAGAGTGGTGTGAACTGGTTGCTGAGTGGTGTGAACTGGCTACGGAGTGGTGCGAACTGGTTGCAGAGTGGTGTGAACTGGTTGCTGAGTGGTGTGAACTGGCTACGGAGTGGTGCGAACTGGTTGCAGAGTGGTGTGAACTGGTTGCTGAGTGGTGTGAACTGGCTACGGAGTGGTGCGAACTGGTTGCAGAGTGGTGTGAACTGGTTGCTGAGTGGTGTGAACTGGCTACGGAGTGGTGCGAACTGGTTGCAGAGTGGTGTGAACTGGTTGCTGAGTGGTGTGAACTGGCTACGGAGTGGTGCGAACTGGTTGCAGAGTGGTGTGAACTGGTTGCTGAGTGGTGTGAACTGGCTACGGAGTGGTGCGAACTGGTTGCAGAGTGGTGTGAACTGGTTGCTGAGTGGTGTGAACTGGCTACGGAGTGGTGCGAACTGGTTGCAGAGTGGTGTGAACTGGTTGCTGAGTGGTGTGAACTGGCTACGGAGTGGTGCGAACTGGTTGCAGAGTGGTGTGAACTGGTTGCTGAGTGGTGTGAACTGGCTACGGAGTGGTGCGAACTGGTTGCAGAGTGGTGTTAACTGGTTGCGGAGTGGTCTGAACTGGTGGTGGAGTGGTGCAAAGTGGTTGCGGAGTGGTGTGAACTGGTTGCGGAGTGGTGCGAACTGGTTGTGGAGTGGTGCGAACTGGTTGCGGAGTGGTGCAAACTGGTTGCGGAGTGGTGCGAACTGGTTGCGGTCTGGTGGGAACTGGTTGAGGAGTGGTGGGAACAGGTTGCGGAGTGGTGCAAACTGGTTGCGGAGTGGTGCGAACTAGTTGCGGAGTGGTGCGAACTGGTTGAAGGGTGGTGCGAACTGGTTGCTGAGTGGTGCAAACTGGTTGTAGAGTGGTGTGAACTGGTTGAAGAGTGGTACGAACTGGTTGCGGAATGGTGCGAACTGGTGCAGAGTGGTGTGAACTGGTTGCGGAGTGGTTCGAACTGGTTGCAGAGTGGTGCGAACTGGTTGCAGAGTGGTGCGAACTGTTTGCGGAGTGGTGCGAACTGGTTGCGCAGCCGTGGGGACTGGTCGGGAAGTGGTGCGAACGGGTTGCAGAGTGGTGTGAACTGGTTGTGGACTTGTGCGAACTGGTTGTGGAGTGGTGTTAACTGGTTGCAGATTGGTGCGCACTGCTTGCAGATTAGTGCGAACTGGTTGCTGAGTGGTGCGAACTGGTCACGCAGTGGTGCGAACGGGTCGCAGAGTGGTGCTAACTGGTTGCGGGGTGGTGCGAACTGGTCGCGGAGTGGTTCGAAAGGGTTGCGGAGCGGTGCGAATTGGTTGCGGAATGGTGCCAACTGGTTGCAGAGTGGTGCGAACTGGTTGCGGAATGGTGCACACTGGTTGCGGAATGGTTCGAACTGGTTGCGCAGTGGTGCGAACTGGTTGCGGACTGTTGCGAACGTGCTGCGGAGTGATGCGAATTAGTTGCGGAGTGGTTCGAGGTGGTTGCGGACTGGTGCGAACTGGTTGCGGAGTGGTGCAAACTGGTTGCGGAGTTGTGTGAACGGGTTGCGCAGTGGTGGGAACTGGTTGCGGAGTGGTGCAAACTGGTTGCGGAGTGGTGCGCACTGGTTGTAGTGTGGTGTGGGAACTGGTTGCGGAGTGGTGCGAACTGGCTGCGGAGTTCTGCATACTGGTTTTGGGGTGGTGCAAACTGGATGCAGAGTACTTCGAACTGGTTTTGGAGTGGGGCGAACTGGTTGCGGAGTGGTGGGAACTGGTTGCAGAGTGGTGGGAACTGGTTGTGGAGTGGTGCGAACTGGTTGGGAGTGGATGGAACTGGTTGCGGAGTTGTGCGAACTGGTTGCGGAGTGGTGCGACTGGTTGCTCAGTGGTCAGAACTGGTTGCGGAGCGGTGCGAACTGGTTGCGGAGTGGTGCGAACTGGTTGCGGAGTGGTGCAAACTGGTTGAGGAGGGGTGCGAATTGGTTGCGGAGTGGAGCGAACTGGTTGTAGAGTGGTGCGAACTGGTTGCGAGTGGTACGAACTAGTTGTGGAGTGATGCGAATTGGTTGCCGAGTGGTGTGAACTGATTGCGGAGGGGTGCGAACTGGTTGGGGAGTGGTGCGGACTGGTTGCGGAGTGGTGCGACCTGGTTACAATGTGGTGTGAGCTGGTTGCGGAGTGGTGCAAAGTGCTTGCAGAGTGGTGCGAACTGGCTGCGGAGTGGTGCGAACTGGTCGCGGAGTGGTGCAAACTGGTTGAGGAGGGGTGCGAATTGGTTGCGGAGTGGAGCGAACTGGTTGTAGAGTGGTGCGAACTGGTTGCGAGTGGTACGAACTAGTTGTGGAGTGATGCGAATTGGTTGCCGAGTGGTGTGAACTGATTGCGGAGGGGTGCGAACTGGTTGGGGAGTGGTGCGGACTGGTTGCGGAGTGGTGCGACCTGGTTACAATGTGGTGTGAGCTGGTTGCGGAGTGGTGCAAAGTGCTTGCAGAGTGGTGCGAACTGGCTGCGGAGTGGTGCGAACTGGTCGCGGAGTGGTGCAAACTGGTTGAGGAGGGGTGCGAATTGGTTGCGGAGTGGAGCGAACTGGTTGTAGAGTGGTGCGAACTGGTTGCGAGTGGTACGAACTAGTTGTGGAGTGATGCGAATTGGTTGCCGAGTGGTGTGAACTGATTGCGGAGGGGTGCGAACTGGTTGGGGAGTGGTGCGGACTGGTTGCGGAGTGGTGCGACCTGGTTACAATGTGGTGTGAGCTGGTTGCGGAGTGGTGCAAAGTGCTTGCAGAGTGGTGCGAACTGGCTGCGGAGTGGTGCGAACTGGTCGCGGAGTGGTGCAAACTGGTTGAGGAGGGGTGCGAATTGGTTGCGGAGTGGAGCGAACTGGTTGTAGAGTGGTGCGAACTGGTTGCGAGTGGTACGAACTAGTTGTGGAGTGATGCGAATTGGTTGCCGAGTGGTGTGAACTGATTGCGGAGGGGTGCGAACTGGTTGGGGAGTGGTGCGGACTGGTTGCGGAGTGGTGCGACCTGGTTACAATGTGGTGTGAGCTGGTTGCGGAGTGGTGCAAAGTGCTTGCAGAGTGGTGCGAACTGGCTGCGGAGTGGTGCGAACTGGTCGCGGAGTGGTGCAAACTGGTTGAGGAGGGGTGCGAATTGGTTGCGGAGTGGAGCGAACTGGTTGTAGAGTGGTGCGAACTGGTTGCGAGTGGTACGAACTAGTTGTGGAGTGATGCGAATTGGTTGCCGAGTGGTGTGAACTGATTGCGGAGGGGTGCGAACTGGTTGGGGAGTGGTGCGGACTGGTTGCGGAGTGGTGCGACCTGGTTACAATGTGGTGTGAGCTGGTTGCGGAGTGGTGCAAAGTGCTTGCAGAGTGGTGCGAACTGGCTGCGGAGTGGTGCGAACTGGTCGCGGAGTGGTGCAAACTGGTTGAGGAGGGGTGCGAATTGGTTGCGGAGTGGAGCGAACTGGTTGTAGAGTGGTGCGAACTGGTTGCGAGTGGTACGAACTAGTTGTGGAGTGATGCGAATTGGTTGCCGAGTGGTGTGAACTGATTGCGGAGGGGTGCGAACTGGTTGGGGAGTGGTGCGGACTGGTTGCGGAGTGGTGCGACCTGGTTACAATGTGGTGTGAGCTGGTTGCGGAGTGGTGCAAAGTGCTTGCAGAGTGGTGCGAACTGGCTGCGGAGTGGTGCGAACTGGTCGCGGAGTGGTGCAAACTGGTTGAGGAGGGGTGCGAATTGGTTGCGGAGTGGAGCGAACTGGTTGTAGAGTGGTGCGAACTGGTTGCGAGTGGTACGAACTAGTTGTGGAGTGATGCGAATTGGTTGCCGAGTGGTGTGAACTGATTGCGGAGGGGTGCGAACTGGTTGGGGAGTGGTGCGGACTGGTTGCGGAGTGGTGCGACCTGGTTACAATGTGGTGTGAGCTGGTTGCGGAGTGGTGCAAAGTGCTTGCAGAGTGGTGCGAACTGGCTGCGGAGTGGTGCGAACTGGTCGCGGAGTGGTGCAAACTGGTTGAGGAGGGGTGCGAATTGGTTGCGGAGTGGAGCGAACTGGTTGTAGAGTGGTGCGAACTGGTTGCGAGTGGTACGAACTAGTTGTGGAGTGATGCGAATTGGTTGCCGAGTGGTGTGAACTGATTGCGGAGGGGTGCGAACTGGTTGGGGAGTGGTGCGGACTGGTTGCGGAGTGGTGCGACCTGGTTACAATGTGGTGTGAGCTGGTTGCGGAGTGGTGCAAAGTGCTTGCAGAGTGGTGCGAACTGGCTGCGGAGTGGTGCGAACTGGTCGCGGAGTGGTGCAAACTGGTTGAGGAGGGGTGCGAATTGGTTGCGGAGTGGAGCGAACTGGTTGTAGAGTGGTGCGAACTGGTTGCGAGTGGTACGAACTAGTTGTGGAGTGATGCGAATTGGTTGCCGAGTGGTGTGAACTGATTGCGGAGGGGTGCGAACTGGTTGGGGAGTGGTGCGGACTGGTTGCGGAGTGGTGCGACCTGGTTACAATGTGGTGTGAGCTGGTTGCGGAGTGGTGCAAAGTGCTTGCAGAGTGGTGCGAACTGGCTGCGGAGTGGTGCGAACTGGTCGCGGAGTGGTGCAAACTGGTTGAGGAGGGGTGCGAATTGGTTGCGGAGTGGAGCGAACTGGTTGTAGAGTGGTGCGAACTGGTTGCGAGTGGTACGAACTAGTTGTGGAGTGATGCGAATTGGTTGCCGAGTGGTGTGAACTGATTGCGGAGGGGTGCGAACTGGTTGGGGAGTGGTGCGGACTGGTTGCGGAGTGGTGCGACCTGGTTACAATGTGGTGTGAGCTGGTTGCGGAGTGGTGCAAAGTGCTTGCAGAGTGGTGCGAACTGGCTGCGGAGTGGTGCGAACTGGTCGCGGAGTGGTGCAAACTGGTTGAGGAGGGGTGCGAATTGGTTGCGGAGTGGAGCGAACTGGTTGTAGAGTGGTGCGAACTGGTTGCGAGTGGTACGAACTAGTTGTGGAGTGATGCGAATTGGTTGCCGAGTGGTGTGAACTGATTGCGGAGGGGTGCGAACTGGTTGGGGAGTGGTGCGGACTGGTTGCGGAGTGGTGCGACCTGGTTACAATGTGGTGTGAGCTGGTTGCGGAGTGGTGCAAAGTGCTTGCAGAGTGGTGCGAACTGGCTGCGGAGTGGTGCGAACTGGTCGCGGAGTGGTGCAAACTGGTTGAGGAGGGGTGCGAATTGGTTGCGGAGTGGAGCGAACTGGTTGTAGAGTGGTGCGAACTGGTTGCGAGTGGTACGAACTAGTTGTGGAGTGATGCGAATTGGTTGCCGAGTGGTGTGAACTGATTGCGGAGGGGTGCGAACTGGTTGGGGAGTGGTGCGGACTGGTTGCGGAGTGGTGCGACCTGGTTACAATGTGGTGTGAGCTGGTTGCGGAGTGGTGCAAAGTGCTTGCAGAGTGGTGCGAACTGGCTGCGGAGTGGTGCGAACTGGTCGCGGAGTGGTGCAAACTGGTTGAGGAGGGGTGCGAATTGGTTGCGGAGTGGAGCGAACTGGTTGTAGAGTGGTGCGAACTGGTTGCGAGTGGTACGAACTAGTTGTGGAGTGATGCGAATTGGTTGCCGAGTGGTGTGAACTGATTGCGGAGGGGTGCGAACTGGTTGGGGAGTGGTGCGGACTGGTTGCGGAGTGGTGCGACCTGGTTACAATGTGGTGTGAGCTGGTTGCGGAGTGGTGCAAAGTGCTTGCAGAGTGGTGCGAACTGGCTGCGGAGTGGTGCGAACTGGTCGCGGAGTGGTGCAAACTGGTTGAGGAGGGGTGCGAATTGGTTGCGGAGTGGAGCGAACTGGTTGTAGAGTGGTGCGAACTGGTTGCGAGTGGTACGAACTAGTTGTGGAGTGATGCGAATTGGTTGCCGAGTGGTGTGAACTGATTGCGGAGGGGTGCGAACTGGTTGGGGAGTGGTGCGGACTGGTTGCGGAGTGGTGCGACCTGGTTACAATGTGGTGTGAGCTGGTTGCGGAGTGGTGCGAATCGGTTGCGGAGTGGTGCGAACTGGTTGCGGAGTGGTGCGAACTGGTTGTGGAGTGGTGCGAACTGGTTGCGGAGTGGTGCAAACTGGTTGCGGAGTGGTGGGAACTGATGGCGGAGTGGTGCAAACTGGTTGCGGAGTGGTGCCAACTGGTTGCGGAATGGTTCCAATTGGTTGCAGAGTGATGCAAACTGGTTGCGGAGTGGTTCGAACTGGTTGCGGAGTGCTGCGAACTGGTTTCGGAGTGGTGCAAACTGGTTGTGGAGTGGTACGAACTGGTTCCGGAGTGGTACGAACTGGTTGTGGAGTGGTGCAAACTGGTTGCAAAGTGGTGCGAACTGGTTGCGGAGTGGTGCAAACTGGCTGCAGAGTGGTGCGAACTGGTTGCAGAGTTGTGTTAACTGGTTGCGGAGTGGTGTGAACTGGTTGTGGAGTGCTGCGAACTGGTTGCGGAGTGGTACGAACTGGTTGTGGACTGGTGCGAACTGGTTGCGGAGTGGTGCGAACTGGTTGCGGAGTGGTGCGAACTGGTTGTGGAGTGGTGCGAACTGGTTGTGGAGTGGTGCGAACTGGTTGCGGAGTGGTGCGAACTGGTTGCACAGTGGTGCGAACTGTTTGCGGACTGGTGCGAACTGGTTGCGCAGTGGTGGGAACTGGTCGGGAAGTCATGCAAACTGGTTGAAGAGTGGTGCGCACTGGTTGTGGACTTGTGCGAACTGGTTGTGGAGTGGTGTTAACTGGTTACAGAGTGGTGCGAAGTCTTTGCGGATTGGTGCAAACTGGTCGCTGAGTGGTGCAAACTGGTTGCGCAGTGGTGCAAATTGGTCGCAGAGTGGTGCAAACTGGTTGCGGGGTGGTGCGAACTAGTCGCGGAGTGGTGCGAAAGGGTTGTGGAGTGGTGCGAACTGGTTGCGGAATGGTGCCAACTGGTTGCAGAGTGGTGCGAACTGGTTGCAGAGTGGTGCACACTGGTTGCGGAATGGTTCGAACTGGTTGCGCAGTGGTGCGAACTGGTTGCGGAGTGTTGTGAATTGGTTGCCGAGTGGTGCGAACTGGTTACGGAGTGGTGCGAACTGGTTGCGGACTGGTGCGAACTGGTTGCAGTGTGGTGCAAACTGGTTGGGAGTGGTGTGAACGGGTTGCGCAGTGGTGCGAACTGGTTGCGGGGTGGTGCAAACTGGTTGCGGAGTGGTGCGAACTGGTTGTGGAGTGGTGCGAACTGGTTGCGGAGTGGTGCAAACTTGTCGCGGAGTTGTGCATATTGGTTTTGGGGTGGTGCGAACTGGTTGCGGAGTGGTGGGAACACGTTGCGGAGTGGTGGGAACTGGTTGCGGAGTGGTGGGAACACGTTGCGGAGTGGTGGGAACTGGTTGCGGAGTGGTGTGAACTGGTTGCGTAGTGGTTAAAATTGTTTGCGGAGTGGTGTGAACAGGTTGCGGAGTGGTGCGAACTGGCGGCGGAGTGGTGCGAACTGGTTGCGGAACAGTGGGAACTGGTTGCGGAGTGGTGCAAACTGGCTGCGGAATGGTGCGAACTGGTTGCAGAGTGGTGCAAACTGGTTGCAGAGTGGTGCTACCTAGTTGCGGAGTGGTGCGAACTGGTTGCCGAGTGGTGCGAACTGGTTGCGGAGTGGTGCGAACTGGTTGCGGAGTGGTGCGAAATGGTTGCCGAGTGGTTCGAACTGGTTGCGGAATGGTGCGAACTGGTTGCAGAGTGGTGCAAACTGGTTGCAGAGTGGTGCGAACTGGTTGCGGAGTGGTGCAAACTGGTTGGGGAGTGTTGCAAATTGGTTGCGGAGTGTTGCGAACTGGTTGCGGGGTGGGGCGAACTTGTTGAGGAGCTTTGCGAACTAGTTGCGGGGCGGTGTGAACTGGTTGCGGAATGGTGCGAACTGGTTGCAGAGTGGTGCGAACTGGTTGCGGAGTGGTGCAAACTGGTTGCGGAGTGGTGTGAACGGGTTGCGCAGTGGTGCACACTGGATGCGGGGTGGTGGAAACTGGTTGCGGAGTGGTGCGAACTGGTTGCGGAGTGGTGGGAACTGGTTGCGTAGTGGTGCGAACTGGTTGCAGAGTTGTGCATACTGGTTTCGGGGTGGTGCAAACTGGTTGCGGAGTAGTTCGAACTGGTTTTGGAGTGGTGGGAACTGGTTGCGGAGTGGTGCGAACTGGTTGCGGAGTGGTGCGGACTGGTTCCGGAGTGGTGCGAACTGGTTGCGGAGTGCTGCGAACTGGTTGCGGAGTGGTGCAAATTGGTTGCGGAGTGGTGCGGACTGGTTCCGGAGTGGTGCGAACTGGTTGCGGAGTGCTGCGAACTGGTTGCGGAGTGGTGCAAATTGGTTGCGGAGTGGTGCGGACTGGTTCCGGAGTGGTGCGAACTGGTTGCGGAGTGCTGCGAACTGGTTGCGGAGTGGTGCAAATTGGTTGCGGAGTGGTGCGGACTGGTTCCGGAGTGGTGCGAACTGGTTGCGGAGTGCTGCGAACTGGTTGCGGAGTGGTGCAAATTGGTTGCGGAGTGGTGCGGACTGGTTCCGGAGTGGTGCGAACTGGTTGCGGAGTGCTGCGAACTGGTTGCGGAGTGGTGCAAATTGGTTGCGGAGTGGTGCGGACTGGTTCCGGAGTGGTGCGAACTGGTTGCGGAGTTCTGCAAACAGGTGGCGGAGTGGTGCAAACTGGTTGCGGAGTGCTGCGAACTTGCTGCGGAGTGTTGCGAACTGGGTGCGGAGTTGTGCGAATCGGTTGCGGAGAGGTGCAAACTGGTTGTGGAGTGGTGCGAACTGGTTGCGGAGTGGTGCGAACTGGTTGCGGAGTGGTGCGAACTGGTTGCGGAGTGGTGCAAACTGGTTGCACAGTGGTCCGAACTGGTAACGGACTGGTGCGTACTGGTTTCAGAGTGGTGCAAACTGGTTGCGGAGTGGTGCAAACTGGCTGCGGAGTGGTGCAAACTGGTTGCGGAGGGGCGGGATATGGTTTCGGATTGGTGGGAACTGGTTGCGGAGTGGTGGGAACTGGTTGGGAGTGGTGCGAACTGGTTGCGGAGTGGTGCGAACTGGTTGCGGAGTCGTGTGAACTGGTTGCGGAGTGGTGCCACCTGGTTGCGGAGTGGTGCAAACTGGTTCCGGAGTGGTGCGAACGGGTTGCGGAGTGGTGCGAACTGGTTGCGGAGTGGTGCGAACTGGTTGCGGAGTGGTGCGAACTGGTTGCGGAGTGGTGCGAATTGGTTGCGGAGTGGTGCGAACTGGTTGCGGAGTGGTGCGAACTGGTTGCGGAGTGGTGCAAACTGGTCGCGGAGTGGTGCGTGGTTTCGGAGTGGTGTAAACTGGTTACGGAGTGGTACGAACTGGTTGCGGAGTGGTGCGAATTGTTGGGAGCGGTGCGAACTGGTTGCGGAGTGGTGCGAACTGTTGAGAGCGGTGCAAACTGGTTGCGGAGTGGTGGGAACTGGTTGCGGATTGCTGGGAACTGGTTGCGGAGTGTTGGGAACTGGTCGGAAGTGGTGCAAACTGGTTGCGGAGTGGTGCGAACTGGTTGCGGAGTGGTGGGAACTGGTTGCGGAGTGGTGCAAACTGGTTGCGGAGTGGTGAGAGCTGTTTGCGGAGTGGTGTTAACTGGTTGCGGAGTGTTGCGAACTGTCAACCGGCCTGAAGCAAACGGACTAGAAAACAGGGCCGACACAATAGCACCTGCCGTCTGCTCCGAGCATTTCAGCTAGGAGAAGATATCACCCTCAGGATCACGGTTCCACACTGAGCAGTTCTTAGGCAATCATTTGCTAGCAACTGTGTCCACTTAACACTTGGTCAATTTCCCGCGAGGTGCTAGTCAAAGACTAACTCCTGGGGCTTAGACCAGCCAGTGTCTTCTTCATATTGTTCCTTAGTTGGACAACTCTGTGAGGAGCATCTAAGGCCAGATTGTGTAATTAGAATGAGGAATGAGCCTGGTACATATAGTCCTAGGTCTGGCTTCAAAGGTGTGTGGGTAGTGGCACTTTTAGTCCCAGTCCGCCAATTGGTGCATCCACTGACCGCCAAGTGGCGCACTCTCCTCATGCATGGAGAAATGTCTAAGAAACTTCCCCTGTGCTCGAAAGGTCAAAAACCTTCTGCGCACATCAACACTCGATCGCAGGACCTGTTGTTCCTAAGTCCAACATGCTATCCGTTGCGCTACACTTCTGGTGTCTCGCTTGGACTTGCATCACAAACAAGGTCCAGTGCATGCCCAACCTGTTCGTCAAGCCATAGCAGTGGCCATGGGGCATAGAAGAACAACAATCTCTCCTTTGCACCCTAGGCCACCTGTTGTGGTATTTTTCTTTGGCATGAACCTGTAGCTCTAGGTTGTGTTTGTGCACGTCAACTTTCTTGGTCTTTAGTTCTCATCTCTTGCATCCACCATGCCAAATCTTTGAGCACCTGTAACATGCAAGTCGCCGTCTAGCGGCTTTGTCAAGAATTCCGCAAGCATTTTCTTGGTTTCTACGTGCTCCAATTCCACGACACCCTTGGCGACAAGATCACGTGAGTAGTGGTACTGAATATCGCTATGCTTGGTACGCCGGGTACCAAGCATAGCGATATTCGACACTCTGACCGTGGCTGTCTCGTGTTACGATTCGTAGAAGTCAAAGTCACTTGGTTCATGTTGTGGTCATGGTCAGAGGCGCATGCCAACTTCTTCAAGGCATTGCGCACAACAGCCACACCAAGCCACCGATTTGTTACCTTGTTTATACCTGCAAGTTTATGCCTAGCACACGTGCACTTTGATTGGGTACTCTGACCGTGGCTGACTCATCTCATGATTCATAGAAGTTAATGTCACTTGGTTAACTTGTGGTCATAGTCAGTTGCACATGCCAACTTTGTCAAGGCATTGCGCACAATAGCCACACCAAGCCACCGGGTTTCTACATTGTCTATACCTGCAAGGTCATGAATAGTACATGTGCACTGTAATTGGGCACTCTGACCGTGGCTGACTCGTGTTACAATTCGTATAAGTTAAACTCACTTGGTAAAATTTGTGGTCATGGTCAGTGGCACATGCCAACTTTGTCAAGGCATTCTGCATAATAGCCACACCGAGCCACCAGTATTGTACCTTGTTTACACCTGCAAGGTCATGCCTAGTACACGTGCACTGTGATTGGGCACTCTCACCATGTCTGACTCGTGTCATGATTCATAGCCGTTTAAGGTACTTGGATAAATTTGTGATCATGGTCTGTGCCACAGGCCAACTTTGTAAAAGCATTGCACACAATAGCCATGCCAAGCCACTGGGTTCCTACCTTTTTCAGACCAGCAAGGTCATGCATAGTACATGTGCACTGTGATTGGGCACTCCGGCCGTGGCTGACTTATGTCTTGATTCATAGAAGTTAAAGTCACTTGGTGCACTTTTTTGTCATGGTCAGTGGCACATGCCAACTTTGTCAGGGCATCGCGCACAATAGCAGCACCGAGCCATCAGTATTTTACCTCGCTTACATCTGCAAGGTCCTACATAGTACATCTGCACTGTTATTGGGCACTCTGACCGTTGATGACTCGTGTTCCGATGCGTAGAAGTTAAATCCACTTGGTGAACTGTGTGGTCATGGTCAGTGGCACAGGCCAACTTTGTCAAAGCATTGCGCACAATAGCTACACCGAGCCACACCAGTATTCTACTTTGTTTGTACCTGCAAGTTTATGCCTAGCACACGCGCCCTGTCATTGGTCACTCTGACTGTGGCTGACTCATGTGATGATTCATAGAACTTAAAGTCACTTGGTTCACGTTGTGGTCATGGTCAGTGCCAGATGCCAACTTTATTAAGGCATTGCGCACAATAGCCACACCAAGCCACCGGAATTTTACCTTGCTTATACCTGAAAGGTCATGCATATTATATGTGCACTGTGATTTTGCACTCTGACCGTGTCTGACTCGTGTTACGATTCATAGAAGTTAAACTCACTTGGGTCACGTTGTGGTCATGGTCAGTGGCACATGCCAACTTTGTCGAGGCATTGCGCACAATAGCCAAGCCAAGCCACCGGTTTTTCACCTTCTTCATACCTGCAAGTTCATGCCTAGCACACGTGCACTGTGATTGGGCAATCTGACCATGGCTGACTCATGACATGATTCATAGAAGTTAATGTCACTTGGTTAACGTTTTGCTCATGGCCAGTTGCACATGCCAACTTTGTCAAGGCATTGTGCAAAATAGCCACACCAAGCCACCGGGTTTTTACCTTTCTTATACCTGAACGGTTATGCATGTTATATGTGCACTGTAACTGGGCACTCTGACCGTGGCTGACTCGTGTTACAATTCGTAGAAGTTAAAGTCACTTGGTTCACGTTGTGGTCATGTTCAGTGGCACATGCCAACTTTGTCAAGGCATTGCGCACAATAACCACGCCTAGCCAACGGTTTTTTGACCTTGTTTATACCTGCAAGTTTATGCCTAGCACACGTGCACTGTGATTGGGCAATCTGACCGTGGCTGACTCATTTCATGATTCATAGACATTAATGTCACTTGGTTGACTTTGTGGTCATGGTCAGTTGCACATGCCAACTTTGTCAAGGCATTGCGAACAATAGCCACAGAAAACCACCGGGTTTTTACCTTGTTTATACCTGCAAGGTCATGCATAGTACATGTGCACTGAAAATGGGCACTCTGACCGCGGCAGACTCGTGTTACAATTCGTAGAAGTTAAAGTCACTTGGTAAACATTGTGGTCATGGTCAGTGGCACATGCTAACTTTGTCAAGGCATTGTGCACAATAAACACATCAAGCCACCAGTATTCTTCCTTGTTTATACCTGCAAGGTCATGCCTAGTACACGTGCACTGTGGTTGGGTACTCTGACCGTGGTTGATTGTGTCATGATTCACAGCCGTTTCATGTCCTTGGATAAACTTGTGGTCATGGTCAGTGGAACAGGCCAACTTTGTCAAAGCATTGCGCACAATAGCCATGCCAAGCCACCGGGTTTTTACCTTTTTCATACCAGCAAGGTCATGCATAGTACATGTGCACTGTGATTGGGCACTCTGACCGTGGCTGACTCGTGTGTTGATCCATAGAAGTTAAAGTTACTTGGTTAACCTCGTTGTCATGGTCAGTGGCACATGCCAACTTTGTCAGGGCATCGCGCACAATAGACGCACTGAGCCACCATTATTTTACCTTGCTTATACCTGCAAGGTCATGCATAGTACATCTGCACTGTGATTGGGCACTCTGACCGTGGGTGACTCGTGTTATGATGTGTAGATGTTAAAGTCACTTGGTAAACTTTGTGGTCATGGTCAGTGGCACAGGCCAACATTGTCAAAGCATTGCGCACAGTAGCCACATCGAGCCACCAGTATATTACCTTGTTTATACCTGCACGTTTATGCTTAGCACATGTGCACTGTTATTGGGCACTCTGACTGTGGCTGAGTCATGTGATGATTCATAGAATTAAAGTCACTTGGTTCACTTTGTGGTCATGGTTAGTTGTACAGGCCAGCTTTGTCAAGGCATTGCACACAATAGCCACACCAAGCCACAGGGTTCTTACCTTTTTTATACCTGCAAGGTCATGCATATTAGATGTGCACTGTGCTTGGGCACTCCGACCGTGGCTGACTCGTGTTACAATTTGTAGAAATTAAAGTCACTTGGTTCATGTTCTGTTCATGGTCAGTGGCACATGCCAACTTTGTCAAGGCATTGCGCACGATAGCCACACCAAGCCACCAGTGTTTTACCTTGTTTATACCTGCAAATTCATGCCTAGCACACGTGCACTGTGATTCGGCACTCACCGTGGCTGACTCATGTCATGATTTATAGAAGTTAATGTCACTTCGTTAACTTTGTGGTCATGGTCAGTTTCACATGCCAACTTTGTCAAGACATTGCGCACAATAGCCACACCAAGCCACCCCATTTTTACCTTGTTTATAGCTGTAAGGTCATGCATAGTACATGTGCACTGAAATTGGGCACTCTGACCGTAGCTGACTTGTGTTACAATTCGTACAAGTTAAAGTCACTTGGTAAACTTTGTGGTCATGGTCAGTGGCACATGCAAACTTTGTCAAGGAATTGTGCACAATAGCCACACCGAGCCACCAGTATTCTACCTTTTTTATACCTACAAGGCCATGCCTAGTACACGTGCACTGTGATTGGACACTCTGACCGTGGCTCACTCGTGTCATGATTCACAGCCGTTTAAGGTACTTGGATAAAATTGTGGTCATGGTCAGATGCACAGGCCGACGTTGTCAAAGCATTGCGTACAATAGCCATGCCAAGCCACCGGGTTTTTACCTTGTTCATACCAGGAAGGTCATGCATAGTACATGTGCACTGTGATTGGGCACTCTGACCATGGCTGACTCACGTGTTGATTCATAGAAGTTAAGGTTACTTGGTTAACTTTGTTGTCATGGTCAGTGGCACGTGCCAACTTTGTCAGGATATCGCGCACAATAGCCGCACCAAGCCACCAGTGTTTTACCTTGCTTATACCTGCAAGTTCATGCATAGTACATCTGCACTGTGATTGGGCACTCTGACCGTTGCTGACTCGTGTTACGATGCGTAGAAGGTAAAGTCACTTGGTGGTCATCGTCAGTGGCACAGGCCATCTTTGTCAAAGCATTGCGCAAAACATCCACACCGAGATACCAGTATTCTACTTGTTCATACCTGCAAGTTCATGCCTAGCACATGCGTACTGTGATTGGGCACTCTGACTGTGGCTGACTCATGTGATGTTTCATAGAAGTTAAAGTCACTTGGTTCACGTTGTGGTCATGGTCAGTGGCCCATGCAAACTTTGTCAATGCATTGCGCACAATAGCCACACCAAGCCACAGGGGTTTTACCTTATTTTTTCCTTCAAGGTCATGCATAGTACATTTCCACTATAATTGGGCACTCTGACCTTGGCTGACTCGTGTTACAATTCGTACAAGTTATAGTCACTTGGTAAACTTTGTGGTCATGGTCAGTAGCACATGCCAACTTTGTCAATGCATTGTGCACAATAGCCACACCAAGCAACCAGTATTCTACCTTGTTTATACCTGCAAGGTCATGCCTATTACACGTGCACTGTGATCGGGCACTCTGACCGTGGCTGACTCGTGTCATGAATCACAGCCGTTTAAGGTACTTGGATAAATTTGTGGCCTTGGTCAGTGGCACAGGCCAACTTTGTCAATGCATTGCGCACAATAGCCATGCCAAGACACCGGGTTTTTACCTTGTTCATACCATCAAGGTCATGCATAGTACATGTGCAGTGTGATTGGGCACTCTGACCATGACTGACTCATGTGTTGATTCATAGAAGTTAAAGTCACTTGCTTAACTTTGTTGTCATGGTAAGTGGCACATGCCAACTTTGTCCGGGGAACGCGCTCAATAGCCACACTCAGCCACCAGTATTTAACCTTGCTTACACCTGCAAGATCATGCATATTACATCTGCACTATGATTGGGGACTCTGACGGAGGGTGACTCGTGTTACGATGGGTAGAAGTTTTAGTCACTTGGTAAACTTTGTGGTCATGGTTAGTGGCACAGGCCAACTTTGTCAAAGCATTGCGCACGATAGCCACATTGAGCCACACTTATATTGCCTTTTTTATACCTGCACGTTTATGCTTAGCACACGTGCACTGTGATTGGGCACTCTTACTGTGGCCGACTCATGTGATGATTTGTAGAGTTAAAATCACTTGGTTCACTTTGTGGTCATGGTTAGTTGCACAGGCCAACTTTGTCAAGGCATTGCCCACAATAGCCACACCAAGCCACCAGGTTTTTACCTTTTTCATACCTGCAAGGTCATGCATATTAGATGTGCACTGTGATTGGGCACTCTGACCGTGGTTGACTCGTGTTACGATTTGTAGAAGTTAAAGTCACTTGGCTCACGTTGTGTTCATGGTCAGTGGCACATGCCAACTTTGTCAAAGCATTGCGCAAAAAATCCACACCGAGCCACCAGTATTCTGCATTGCTTATACCTGCAACAATATGCCTAGCACACGCGCACTGCGATCGGGCACTCTGACTGTGGCTGACTCATGTGATGTTTCATGGAAGTTAAAGTCACTTGGTTCACGTTGTGGTCATGGTCAGTGGCACATGCCAACTTTGTCAAGGCATTGCGCACAATAGCCACACCAAACCACCCGGTTTTAACGTTGTTGATACCTGCAAGATCATGCATAGTACATGATCACTGAAATGGCGACTCTGACCGTGGCTGACTTGTGTTACAATTCGTAGAAGTTAAAGTCACTTGGTAAACGTTGTGGTCATGGTCAGTGGCACATGCCAACTTTTTGAAGGCATTGTGCACAATAGCCACATAGAGCCACCAGTATTCTACCTTGTTTATACCTGCAAGGTCATGCCTGGTGCACGTGCACTGTGATTGGGCACTCTGGCCGTGGCTGACTCGTGTCATGATTCACAGCTGTTTAAGGTACTTGGATAAATTTGTGGTCATGGTTAGTGGCACAGGCCAACTTTGTCAAAGCATTGCGCACAATAGCCATGCAAAGCCACCTGGTTTTTACCTTGTTTATACCAGCAAGGTCAGGCATAGTACATGTGCACTGTGATTGGGCACTCTGACTGTGGCTGACTCACGTGTTGATTCATAGAAGTTAAAGTCACTTGGTGAACTTTGTTGTCATGGTCAGTGGCACATGACAACTTTGCCAGAGCATCGCGCACAATAGCCGCACCAAGCCACCAGTATTTTACCTTGCCTATACGTGCAAGGTCATGCATAGTACATCTGCACTGTGATTGGGCACTCTGACCGTGGCTGACTCGTGTTACAATGCGTAGAAGGTAAAGTCACTTGGTAAACTTGGTGGTCATTGTCAGTGGCACAGGCCAACTTTGTCAAAGAATTGCGCACAATATCCACACCGAGCCACCTACCATGTTTTTACCTTCACGTTTATGCCTAGCACACGCGCACTGTGCTTGGGCACTCTGACTGTGGCTGACTCATGTGATGATTCATAAAACTTAAAGTCACTTGGTTCACGTTGTGGTCATGGTCAGTGGTACATGCCAACTTTTTCAAGGCGTTGCGCACAATAGGAACACCAAGCCACCGGTTTTTTTTACCTAGTTTATATCTGCAAGTCTATGCCTAGCACACGTGTACTGTGATTGGGAAATCTGACCGTGGCTGACTCATGTCATGCTTCATAGAAGTTAACATCACTTGGTTAGCTTTGCGGTCATGGTCAGTAGCACATGCCAACTTTTTCAAGGCATTGCGCACAGTAGCCACACCAAGCCACCGGTTTTGTACCTTTTTTATTCCTGCAAGGTCATGCATACTACATGAGCACTGTAATTTGGCACTCTGACCGTGGCTGACTCGTGTTACAATTCGTAGAAGTTAGAGTCACTTGGTAAACTTTGTGGTCATGGTCAGTTGCACATGCCAACTTTGTCAAGGCATTGTGCACAATAGCCACACCGAGCCACCAGTATTCTACCTTGTTTATACCTGCAAGGTCATGCCTAGTACACGTGCACTGTAATTGGGCACTCTGACCGTGGCTGACTCATGTCATGATTCACAGCCGTTTAAGGTACTTGGATAAATTTTGGGTCATGGTCAGTGGCACAGGCCACTTCTGTCAATGCATTGCACACAATAGCCATGCCAGGCCACCGGGTTTTCACCTTGTTCATACCAGCAAGGTCATGCACAGTACATGTGCACTGTGATTGGGCACTCTGACCGTGGCTGACTCATGTGTTGATTCATAGAAGTTAAAGAAACTTTGTTAGCTTTGTTGTCATGGTCAGTGGCACATGCCAACTTTGTCAGGGAATCACGCACAATAGCCACACTTAGACACCGATATTTTGCCTTGCTTAAACCTGAAAGGTCTTGCATAGTACATCTGCACTGTGATTGGGCAGTCTGACCGTGGGTGACTCGTGTTACGATGTGCATAACTTTAAGTCACTTGGTAAACTTTCTGGTCATGGTCAGTGGCACAGGACAACTCTGTCAAAGCATTACGCAAAACAGCCACACCGAGCCACCAGTATTCTACCTTGTTCATACCTGCAAGTTTATACCTAGCACACGTGCACTGTGACTGGGCACTCTGACTGTGCCTGACTCATGTGATGATTCATAGAGTTAACGTCACTTGGGTCATTTTGTGGTCATGGTTAGTTGCACAGGCCAACTTTGTCAAGGCATTGCCAACAATAGCCAGACCAATCCACTGGGTTTTAACATTGTTTATACCTGCAAGGTCATTCATATTAGATGTGCACTGTGATTGGGCACTCTGACCATGGCTGACTCGTGTTACGATTCGGAGAAGTTTAAGTCACTTGGTTCACGTTGTGTTCATGGTCAGTGGCACATGCCAACTTTGTCAAGGCATTGCGCACAATAGCCACACCAAGCCACCGGCTTTTTACCTTGTTTATACCTGCAAGGTTATACCTAGTACATGTGCACTGTGATTGGGCACTCTGACCGTGGCTGACTCATGTCATGATTCATAGAAGTGAATGTCACTTTGTTAACTTTGTGGTCATGGTCAGGGGCACATGCCAACATTGTCAAGGCATTGTGCACAATAGCCGCACCGAGACACCAGTATTCTACCTTTTTTTTACCTGCAAGGTCATTCCTGGTACAAGTGCACTGTGATTGGGCACTCTGGCCGTGGCTGACTCGTGTCATAATTCACAGCCGTTTAAGGTACTTGGATAAACTTGTGGTCATGGTCAGTGGCAAAGGCCAACTTTGTCAAAGCATTGCGCACAATAGCCATGCCAAGCCACCAGGTCTTTACCATTTTCATACCGGCAAGTTCATGAATAGTACATGTGCACTGTGATTGGGCACTCTGACCGTGGCTGACTCATGTGTTGTTTCATAGAAGTTAAAGTCACTTGGTTATGTTTGTTGTTATGGTCAGTGGCACATGCCAACTTTGTTAGGGCATCGCGCACAATAGCCGCACCAAGGCACCAGTATTATACCTTGCTTATACCTGCAAGGTCATGCATAGTGCATCTGCACTGTGATTGGGCACTCTGACCGTGGCTGACTCATTTTTACGATGCGTAGAAGTTGAAGTCACTTGGTAGACTTTGTGGTCATGGTCAGTGGCACAAGCCAACTTTTTCAAAGCATTGCGCACAATATCCAAACCAAGCCACCAGCATTCTACCTTGTTTATAACTTCAAGTTTATGCCTAGAACACGCGTTCTGTGATTGGGCACTCTGATTGTGGCTGACTCATGTGATGATTCATAGAAGTTAAAATCACTTGGCTCACGTTGTGGTCATGGTCAGTAACACATGCCAACTTTGTCAAGGCATTGCGCACAATAGCCACACCTAGCCACCGGGTTTTTACCTTGTTTATACCTGAAAGGTCATGCATATTTGATGTGCACTGTGATTGGGCACTCTGACCGTGGCTCACTCGTGCTACGATTCTTAGAAGTTAAAGTCACTTGGTTCACGTTGTGGTCATGGTCAGTGGAACATGCCAACTTTGTCAAGGCATTGCGCACAATAGCCACGCCAATCCACCAGATTTTTACCTTTTTTATACCTGCAAGTTTATGCATAGCACACGTGCACTGTGATTGAGCAATCTGACCGTGGCTGACTCATGTCATGATTCATAAAAGTTAATGTCACTTGGTTAACTTTGTGGTCATGGTCAGTTGCACATGCCAACTTTGTCAAGGCATTGCGCACAATAGCCACACCAAACCAATGGGTTTTTACTTTGTTTATTCTTGCAAAGTCATGCATAGTACATGTGCACTGTAATTTGGCACTCTGACTGTGGCTGACTCATGTTAGAATTCGTGGAAGTTGAAGTCACTTGGTAACCTTTGTGGTCATGGTCAGTGGCACATGCCAACTTTGTCAAGGCATTGTGCACAATGGCCACACCGAGCCACCAGTGTTCTGCCTTTTTTGTACCTGCGAGGTCATGCCTAGTACACGTGCACTGTGGTTGGGCACTCTGACCGTGGCTGACTCGTGTCATGATTCACAGCCGTTTTATGTACTTGGATAAACTTGTGGTCATGGTCAGTGGAACATGCGAAATTTTTCAAAGCATTGCACACAATAGCCATGCCAGCCGCAAGGTTTTTACCTTGTTCATACCAGCAAGGTCATGAATAGTACATGTGCACTGTAATTGGGCACTCTGTCCGTGGCTGACGCATGTGTTGATTCATAGAAGTTAAAGTCACTTGGCCAACTTTGTTGTCATAGTCAGTGGCACATGCCAAATTTGTCAGGGCATCGCGCACAATAGCCGCACTGATCAAACAGTGTTTTACCTAGCTTGTACCTGCAAGGTCATGCATAGTACATCTGCACTGTGATTGGGCACTCTGACCGTGGCTGACTCGTGTTACGATGCGTAGAAGTTAAAGTCACTTGGTAAACTTTGTGGTCATGGTCAGTGGCACAGGCCAACTTTGTCAAAGCATTGCGCACAATAGTCACACCGAGCCACCAGTATTCTACCTTGATTATACCTGGAAGTTTATGCCTAGCACACGCGCACAATGATAGGGCATTCTGACTTTGGCTGACTCATGTGATGATTCATAGAGTTAAAGTCACTTGGTTTACTTTGTGGTCATGGTTAGTTGCACAGGCCAACATTGTCAAGGCATTTCCCACAATAGCCACACCAAGCCACTAGGTTTTTACCTTTTTTATACCTGCAACGTCATGCATATTAGATGTGCACTGTGATTGGGAACTCTGACCATGGCTGCCTCGTGTTACGATTCGTAGAAGTTAGAGTCACTTGGTTCACCTTGTGGTCATGGTCTGTGGCACATGCCAACTTTGTCAAGGCATTGCGCACAATAGCCACACCAAGCCACCAGTTTTTTACCTTGTCTATACCTGCAAGTTTATGCCTAGCTCACGTGCACTGTGATTGGTCACTCTGACCGTGGCTGACTCATGTCATCATTCATAGAAGTTAGTGTCACTTGGTTAACTGTGTGGTCATGGTTAGTTGCACATGCCAACTTTGTCAATGCATTGCGCACAATAGCCACAACAAGCCACCGAGTTTTTACCTTGGTTATACCTGCAAGGTCATGCATAGTACATGTGCACTGTAATTAAGCACTCTGCCTGTGGCTGACTCATGTGATGATTCACAGAAGTTCAAGTCACTTGGTTCACTCTGTGGTCATGATCTTTTGCACAGGCTAACTTTGTCAAGGCATTGCCCACAATAGCCATATCAAGCCACCGGTTTTTTACCTTGTATATACCTGCAATGTCATGCATAGTACATGTGCACTGTAATTGGGCAGTCTGACCGTGGCTGACTCGAGTTACAATTCGTAGAAGTCAAAATCACTTGGTTCACTTTGTGGTCATGGTCAGTGGCATTTGCAAACTTTGTCAAGGCATTGCGCACAATAGCCACACCGAGCCACAAGTATTCTACCTTTTTTGCACCTTTGAGATCATGCATAGTACATCTGCACTGTGATTGGACACTCTGACCGTGGCTGACTCGTGTCATGATTCATAGAAGTTGACGTCACTTGGTTCACTTTTTGGTCATGGTCAGTTGCACAGGCCAACTTTGTCAAGGCATTGCACACAATAGCCATACCAAGACACTGGGTTTCTGCCTTGTTTATACCTACAGTCATGCATACTACACGTGCACTGTGATTGGGCAGTCTGACCGTGGTTGACTCATGTTATGATTCATAGAAGTTAATGTCACTTTTTAAACTTTGTGGTCATGGTCAGTGACACAGGCCAACTTTGTCAAGGCATTGAACACAATAGGCGTGACAACCCACCAGTTTTTTACCTTGTTCATACCAGCAAGGTCATTCATAGTACATGTGCACTGTGATGGGGCACTCTGACCGTGGCTGACTCGTGTTACGATGCGTAGAAGTTAAAGTCACTTGGTAAACATTGTGGTCATGGTCAGTGGCACATGCCAACTTTGTCTAGGCATTGCGCACAATAGCCACACCGAGCCACCAGTATTATACCTTCTTTGCACCTGAAAGATCATGCCTAGTACATCTGCACTGTGATTGGACACTCTGACTGTGGCTGACTCGTGTTATGATCAACAGGAGTACAAGTCACTTGGTAAACGTTGTGGTCATTGTCAGTTCCACAGGCCAGCTTTGTCAAGGCATTGGCCACAATAGCCACACCAAGCCACCGGGTTGTTACCTTGTTTATACCTGCAACATCATGCATATCAGATGTTATTTGTTATTGGGCACTCTGACCATGGCTGACTTGTGTTACGATTCGTAGGAGTTAAAGTCACTTGGTTCACGTTGTGGTCATGGTCCGTGGCACATGCCAACTTTGTCAACGTATTTCGCACAATAGCCACACCAAGCCACCAGTTTTTTACCTTGTTTATACCTGCACGTTTATGCCTAGCATACGTGCACTGTGATTGGGAACTCTGAACGTTGCTGACTCATGTCATGATTCATAGAAGTAAGTGTCACTTGGTTAACTGCGTGGTCATGGTCAGTTGCACATGCCAACTTTTTCAAGGCATTGCGCACAATAGCCACACCAAGCCACCGGGTTTTCACCTTGTTTATACCTGCAAGGTCATGCATAGTACATGTGCACTGCTGTTGGGCACTCTGACCGTGGCTGACTCGTGTGATTATTCACAGAAGTTAAAGTCACTTGGTTCACTTTGTGGTCATGGTCAGTTGCACAGGCCAAATTTGTCAAGGCATTGCCCACAATAGCCATACCAAGCCACCAGTTTTTTACCTTTTTTATACCTGCAAGGCCATGAATAGTACACGTGCACTGTAATTGGGCACCCTGACCGTGGCTGACTCGTGTTGCAATTCGTAGAAGTTCAAATCACTTCGTTCACTTTGTGGTCATGGTCAGAGGCACATGCCAACTTTGTCAAGGCATTGCACACAATAGCCACACTGAGCCACCAGTATTCTACCTTTTTTTCACCTGCAAGATCATGCCTAATACATCTGCACTGTGATTGGACTCTCTGACCGTGGCTGACTTGTGTCATGATTCATAGAAGTTAAAGTCACTTGGTTCACTTTCTGGTCATGGTCAGTTGCACAGGCCAACTTTGTCAAGGCATTGCACACAATAGCCACACCAAGACACCAGGTTTCTGCCTTGTTTATACCTGCAAAGTCATCCATACTACACGTGCACTGTGATTGGGCAGTCTGACCGTGGTTGACTCATGTTATGATTCATAGAAGTTAATGTCACGTGGTTAACTTTGTGGTCATGGTCAGCGGCACAGGCCAACTTTGTCAAGGCATTGTGCACAATAGCCGTGCCAATCCACCAGTTTTTTACCTTGTTCATACCAGTAAGGTCATGCATACTACATGTGCACTGTGATTGGGCACTCTGACCGTGGCTGACTCGTGTTTCGATGCGTAGAAGTTAAAGTCACTTGGTAAACGCTGTGGTCATGGTCAGTGGCACATGCCAACTTTGTCCAGGCATTGTGCACAATAGCCACACTGAGAAACCAGTATTCTACCTTGTTTGCACCTACAAGATCATGCCTAGTACATCTGCACTGTGATTGGACACTCTGACCGTGGCTGAGTCGTGTTATGATCAATAAGAGTAAATGTCACTTGGTAAACATTGTGGTCATTGTCAGTTCCACAGGCCAGATTTTTTAAGGCATTGCCCACAATAGCAACACCAAGCCACCGGGTTTTTACATTTTTTATACCTGCAAGGTCATGCATACCACACGTGCACTGTGATTGGGCACTCTGACCGTGGTTGACTCGTTTTATGATTCATAGAAGTTAATGTCACTTATACAACTTTGTGGTCATGGTCAGTTGCACATGCCAACTTTGTCAAGGCATTGTGCACAATAGACACACCAAGACACCAGTTTTTTACCTTGTTTAAACCTGCAAGGTCATGCATAGTACATGTGCACTGTGATTGGGCACTCTGACCATGGCTGATATGTGTTATGATTCGTAGAAGTTAAAGTCTCTTGGATACGTTTGTGGTCATGGTCAGTGGCACAGGCCAACTTTGTCAAAGTATTTGCGCACAATAGCCATGCCAATCCACCAGTTTATTCCTTGTTTATACCAGCAAGGTCATGCATAGTACATGTGCACTGTGATTGGGCACTCTGACCGTTGCTGATTCATGTGTTGATTCATAGAAGTTAATGTCACTTGGTTTACTTTGTGGTCATGGTCAGTTTCACATGCCAACTTTGTCAAGGCATTGCGAACAATAGACACACCAAGACACAATAGACACACCATTGGAAGTTGGTTTGGAATTTGCGTTGGAAGTTGAGTTGGAAGTTGGGCTGAAAGTTGGGTTGGAAGTTGGGTTGGAATTTGAACTGGAAGCTGGGTTGGAAGTTGGTTTGGATGTTGGGTTGGAAGTTGGGCTGGTATTTAGGCTGGAAATTGCATGGAAAGCTGGGTTGGAAGTTGCATTGGAAGTTGGTTTGGAACATGGGTTGGAAGTTGGATTGAAGTTTTGGTTGGAATATGCATTGGAAGCTGGGTCGCATTTTGGTATGAAAGTTGGGTTGAAAGTTGGGTTGAAAGTTGGGTTGAAAGTTGCGTTGAGAGCCGGGTTGGAAGTTGGATTGGAAGTTTGGTTGAAAGTTGGAGTAGAATTTGGGTAGGAACTTGGATTAGAAGTTGCGTTGGAAGCTTGATTTGAAGCTGGGTTGGAAGTTGGGTTAGAATTTGGGTTGGTAGTTGGCTTGGAAGTCGGGTTGGAACTTGGGTTTGAAGTTGGGATGGAAATTGGTTTGCATGTTTGGTTGGAAGTTGGGTTGGAATTTGGGTTGGAAGTTGGATTACAAGCCGGGTTGCATGTTGGGTTGGAAGTTGGTTGGAAGTTGGGCTGGAAGTTGGGTTGGAAGTTGAGTTGAAATTGGGTTGGAAGTTGGGCTGGAAGTTGGGTTGGAAGTTGGGTTGGAAATTGGATTAGAGGCCGGGTTGGAAGTTGGGTTGGAGGCTCGGTTGGAAGTTGGGTTGGACGTTTGGTTGGAAGTTGGTTTGGGGATTGGGTTGGCAGTTGGGTTGGATGTTGGGTTGCAAGCTGGGTTGAAAGTTTGGTTGGAAGCTGGGTTGGAAGTTGGGCTGGAAGTTGGTTTGGAAGTTGGGTTTGAAGTTGGGTTGGAAGTTGCATTGGAAGTGGTGTTTGAAGTTGGGTTGGAACTTGGGTTGGAAGTTTGGTTGGACGTTGGTCTGGAACTTGGGTTTTAAGTTGGGTTGGAAGTTGGGTTGGAACTTAGGTTGGAAGTTGTGTTTGAAGTTGGGTTGGAAGTTGGGTTGGAAGTTGGGTTCGAATTTGGGTTGGAAGTTGGGTGGAAAGCTAGGTTGGGAGTTGGGTTGGAAGTTGGGTTTGAATTTGGGTTTGGAAGTTGGGTTGAAACTTGGGTTGAAAGTTGGGTTGGAACTTGGATTGGAAGATGGGTTGGAAGTTGGGTTGGAAGTTGGGCTGGAAGTTGGATTGGAATTTGGGTTGCAAGTTGTGTTGGAAGTTGGATTTGAAGTTGGGTTGGACATTGGGATGGAAATTGCATTGGACTTTCCGTTGGAAGTTGGGATGAACGTTGGGTTGCAAGTTGGATTGGACGTTTGGTTAGAAGTTGCGCTGGAAGTTGGGTTGAATATTGTATCTGAAGTTGGGTAAGAAGTTGGGTTGGAAATTGGATAGCAAGCTGGGTTGGAAGTTGGCTTGGAACTTGCATCTGAATCAGGCTGGAAGTTGGGTTGGAAGTTGGGTTGGAAGCTGGATTGGAATTTTCTTTGGAAGTTGGGTTGGAAATTGGGTTGGAAGTTGGGTTGGAAATTGGGTTGGAACTTGGGTTTGAGGCTAGGTTGGAAGTTGGATTGGAAGTTGGTTTGGAAGTCCGATTGGAAGTTGGAATGGAAGTAGGTTTGGGAGCTGGGCTGGAAAGTGGGTTGGAAGTTGGGTTGGAAGTTGGGCTGGAAGCTGAGTCGGAAGTTGGGTTGGAAGTTGGGTTGGAAGTTGGGTTGGATGTTGGGTTGGAAGTTGGGTCGGAAGGTGGGTTCGAAGCTGGGTTGGAAGTTGGGTTGGACGTTTGGTTGGAAGTTTGGTTGAATGTTGGGTTGGATGTTGAGCTGGAAGGTGGGTTGGAAGTTGGGTTGGAAGTTAGGTTGGAAGTTGGGTTGGAAGTTGGGTTGGAAGTTGGGTTGGAAGCTGAATAGGAAGTTGGGCTGGAAGTTGGGTTGGGAGTTGGGTTGGAATTTGGGCTGGAACTTGGATTCAAAAGTTGGGTTCGAAAATGGGTTGGAATTTGAATTGGAATTTGGGTTGGAAGTTGAACCGGAAAATGGGTTGGAGGTTGGGTTGGAAGTTGGGTTGGCATTTAGTTCGAAGTTGGGTTAAAAGAAGGGTTGAAAGATGGGTTGGAAGTTGGGTTGGAAGTTGGGTTGGAATTTGGGTTGGAGGTTGGGTTTGACGTTTGGTTGGAAGTTGGTTTGGAAGTTGGGTTGAAAGTTGGGTTGAAACTTGGGTTGAAAGTTGGGTTGGCAGTTGGGTTGTAGTTGGGTTGGGAGTTGGATTGGAAGTTGGATTGGAAGTTGGGATGGAAGTTGGGTTGGAAGCTGGGTTGGAAGTTTGGTTGGAAGTTGGGTCGGAAGTTGGACAGGAAGTTGGGTTGGTGGTTGGGTTGGAAGTTGGGTTGGATGTTGGGCCGGAAGCTTGGTTGGAAGTTGGGTTGGAATTTGGGTTAGAAGTTGGATTGGAAGTTGGGTTGGAAGTTAGGTTGAAAGTTGGGTTCGAAGTTGGGCTGGAAAATGGGTTGGACATTGCATTGGAAGTTGGATTGAAAGTTGGATTAGAAGTTGGATTTGAAGTTAGGTTGGAAGTTGGGTTAAAATTCGGGTTGGAAGTTAAGATGGAATTTGGGTTGGAAGTTGGGTTGGTAGTTAGGTTGGAAGTTGGGTTGGAAGTTGGGTTGGAAGTTGGGTTGAAAGTTGGGTTGGTAGATGGGTTTCATGTTGGGTTGGATGTTCGATTGGAAGTTGGATTGCAACTTGGGTTAGAAGTTGGGTCGGATGTTGGGTTGAAAGTTGGGTTGGAAGTTGGGTTGGAGGTTGGGTTGGATGTTTGATTGCAAGCTTGGTTGGAAGATGGGTTGGATGTTGGGTTGGAAATTGGGTTGGATGTTGGGTTGGAAGTTGGCTTTGAAGTTGGGCTAATTGTTAGGTTGGAAGTTGGGTTGGAAGTTGGGTTGTAAGTTGGGCTGGAAGTTGGGTTGGAAGTTGGGTTGGAAGTTTGGTTGGTTGTGGGGTTGGATGTTGAGTTGGAAGGAGGGTTGGATGTTGGGTTGGAAGTTAGGTTGAAATTTTGGTTGGAAGTTGGGTTTGAAGTTGGACTCGAAGCTGAATAGGAAGTTGGGTTGGAAGTTGGGTTGGGAGCTGGGCTGGAATTCAAGCTGGAACTTGGGTTCGAAAGTTGGGTTGGAAAATGGGTTGGAAGTTGAGTTGGAAGTTGCGTTGAAAGTTGAACTGGAAATTGAGTTGGAAGTTGGGTTGGAAATTGGGTTGAGACCTGGTTTTGAAGCTGGGTTAAAAGTTGGGTTGAAAGATGGGTTGGAAGTTGGGTTGGATGTTGAATTGGTATGTGGGTTGGAGGTTGGGTTGGACGTTTGGTTGGAAGTTGGTCTGCACGTTGGTTTGGAAGTTGGGTTGAAACTTGGGTTGGAAGTTGGGCTGAACGCTGGGTTGGATGTTTGGTTATAGTTGGGTCGGGAGTTGGATTGGAAGTTGGATTGGAAGTTGGGTTGGAAGTTGGATTGGAAGTTGGGTTGGAAGTTGGATTGGAAGTTGGGCTGGAAGTTGGGTTGGTGGTCGGGTTGGAAGTTGGGTTGGAATTTGGGTTGGAATTTGGGTTGGAAGTTGGGTTGGAAGTTTTTTTGGAGGTTGGGTTGGAAGGTGGGTTGAAAGCTGGGTTCGAAGTTGGGTTGGAAGTTGTGTTTGAAATTGGGTTGGAAGTTGGATTGGAAGTTGGGTTGGAAGTTCAGTCGGAAGTTGGGTTGGAAATTGGGTTGGAAGTTGGAATTGAAGTTGGGTTGGAAGTTGGGTTGAAATTTGGGTTGGAGGTTTGATTGGAAGTTGGGTTGGAAGATGGGTTGGATTTTGGGTTGGAAATAGGGTTGAAAGTTGGGTTGAAAGTTGGGTCGGAAGTTGGGTTGGTAGTTAGGTTGGAAGTTGGGTTGGAAGTCGGGCTGGAAGTCGGGTTGGAAGTTGGGTTGAAGTTTGGGTTGGAAATGGGGTTGGAACTTGGGTTGGAAGCTGGGTTGGAATCTCGGTTATAAGTTGTGTTGGAAGTCGGGTTGGAAGTTGGGTTGGATGTTGAGTTGAATGTTTGGCTGGAATTTTCATTGGAAGCTGGGTTGCATGTTGGTATGAAAGTTGGGTTGATAGTTGGGTTGGAAGTTGCGTTGAAAGTTGGGTTGGAAGTTGGATTGGAAGTTTGAATGGAAGTTGGAGTAGAAGTTGGGTAGGAAGTTGGATTAGAAGTTGTGTTTGAAGCTTGATTTGAAGCTGGGTTGGAAGTTGGGTTAGAAGATGGGTTGCTAGTTGGTTTGGAAGTTGGGTTGGACATTGGGTTGGAAATGGGGTTGGACGTCTGGTCTGAAGTTGGGTTGGAAGTTGGGTTGGGAGTTGGATTGGAAGCCGGGTTGCATGTTGGATTGGAAGTTGGTTGGAACTTGGGTTGGAAGTTGGGTTGGAAGTTGGGTTGGAAGTTGGGTTGGAAGTTGGGTTTGAAGTTGGGTTGGAAATTGGATTAGAGGCTTGGTTGGAAGTTGGGTTGGAAGTTGGGTTGGACGTTTGGTTGGAAGTTGTTTTGGAAGTTCGGTTGGAATTTGGGTTGGATGTTGGGCTGAAAGCTGGGTTGAAGGTTGGGTTGGAAGTTGGGTTAGAAGTTGGGCTTGAAGTTGGGTTGGAAGTTGGGTTGGAAGTTGCATTGGAAGTGGTGTTTGAAGTTGGGTTGGAGGTTGGGTTGGAAGTTGGGTTGGACGTTTGGTTGGAACTTGGGTTTTAAGTTGGGTTGGGAGTTGGGTTGGAAGTTAGGTTGGAAGTTGTGTTGGAAGTTGGGTTGGAAGTTGTGTTGGAAGTTGGGTGGAGAGTTAGGTTGGGAGTTTGGTTGGAAGTTTGGTTTGAATTTGGGTTGGAAGTTGGGTTGAAAGTTGGGTTGGAAATTGGGCTGGAAGCTGGATTGGAAGATGGGTTGGAAGTTGGGTTGGAAGTTGGGCTGGAAGTTGGATTGGAAGTTGGGTTGTACGTTGTGTTGGAAGTTGGGTTTGAATTTGGGTTGGAAATTGCGTTGGACTTTCCGTTGGAAGTTGGAATGAACTTTCGGTTGGAAGTTGGACTGGACGTTCAGTTGGAAGTTGCACTGGAAGCTGGGTTGAATATTGGATTTGACGTTGGGTTGGAAGTTGGATTAGAAGCTGGGTTGGAAGTTGAGTCTGAAATTGCGTCTGAATCGGGCTGGAAGTTGGGTTGGAAGTTGGGTTGGAAGTTGGATTGGATGTGTGTTTGGGAGTTGGGTCGGAATTTGGGTTGGAATTTGGGTTGTAAATTGGGTTGGAAGTCGGGTTGGAGGCTGGATTGGAAGTTAGATTGGAACTTGGTTTGGAATTCGGATTGGAAGTTGGAATGGAAATAAGGTTGGAAGCTGGGCTGGAAGTTGGGTTGGAAAATGGGTTGGAAGTTGGGCTGGAAGCTGGGTTGGAATTTTGGGTAGGAAGTTGGGTTGGAAGTTGGGTTGGAATTTGGGTTGGAAGTTGGGCTGGAATTTGGGTTGGAAGTTGGGTTGGAAGTTGGGTTGGAATTTGGGTTGGAAGTTGGGTTGGAAGCTGAATAGGAAGTTGGGCTGGAAGTTGGGTTGGGAGTTGGGCTGGGATTTGGGCTGGAACTTGGGTTCGAAAGTTGGGTTCGAAAATGGGTTTGAAGTTGAGTTGGAAGTTGGGTTGGAAATTGAACCCGAAATTGGGTTGGAATTTGGGTTGGAAGTTGGGTTGGGAGTTGGGTTTGAAGTTGGGTTAAAAGAAGGATTGAAAGATGGATTGGAAGTTGGGTTGGAATTTGGGTTGGAATCTGGGTTGGTTTTTGGGTTGGATGTTTGGTTGGAAGTTGGTTTGGAATTTGGGTTGAAAGTTGGGTTGAAACTTGAGTTGAATGTTGGGTTGAAAGTTGGGTTGGCAGTTGGGTTGTAGTTGGGTTGGGAGTTGGATTGAAAGTTGGATTGGAAGTTGGGTTGGAAGTTGGGTTGGAAGCTAGGTTGGAAATTTGGTTGGAAGTTGGGTTGGAAGTTGGAGTGAAATTTGGATTGGTGGTTGGGTTGGAAGTTGGGTTGAAAGTTGGGTTGGAAGTTGGGTTGGAGTTTTGGTTGGAAGTTGGGTTGAAAATTGGATTGGAAGTTGGGTTGATAGTTGGGTTGAAAGTTGGGTTCAAAGTTGGGCTGGAAGTTGGGTTGGACATTGGGTTGGAAGTTGGATTGGAAGTTAGGTTGGAAGTTAGGTTGGAATTTGGGTTGGAATTTGGGTTGGAAGTTAAGATGGAAGCTGGATTGGAAGCTGGGTTGGAAATTGTGTTGGAAGTTGGGTTCGAAGCTGTGTTGGACATTGGGTTGCAAGTGCGTTGGACTTTCCGTTGGACGTTGGGATGAACGTTGGGTTGGAAGTTGGATTGGACGTTCGGTTGGAAGCTGCGCTGGAAGTTGGGTTGAACATTGGATTTGAAGTTGGGTTGAAAGTTGCATTGGAAATTGGATTTGAAGCTAGGTTGCAAGTTTGGTTGGAAGTTGCATCTGAATCGGGCTGGAAGTTGGGTTGGAAGTTGGGTTGGAAGTTGGGTTGGAAGTTGGATTGGAAGTTTGTTTGGAAATTTGGTTGTAAATTGGGTTGGAAGTTGGGTTGGACATTGGGTTGGAGGCTGGTTTGGAAGTTTGATTGGAAGTTGGAATGGAAGTAGGGTTGGGAGTTGGGCTGGAAGTTGGGTTGAAGGTTGGATTGGAAGTTGGGCTGGAAGTGTTGACATGGTGTGCCCCTTGCCATGAGTGCCGTTGATCGTACTCCCTGGTTCGACCACTGAGGAGTGGTTGAACACCTATTCTGACTTTAAATTTGGATTTCTTGGATTTTTCCATGCAGGATCGAATTTTGAATCGCTCGTTTTGAGTGAGTATCTAGAAAGTTAGCCTAGCCTGAAAAACGGGTGTTGGGTGGGTGGAATCTGGTACCCGCCATGGGTGGCGGGATATTCCACCGCCAGGGATCCGAGTTCATTCCTAATGGCCTCCAAATGCTCCAGGGGTATGAATGAGGTCACCATAAGGACCTCCTTGACCAGGATGAACTTCTTGTTCACTTCTGAGCGAAGAAAGGCGCTTTGACGGGTCATCGTCGAAGCGCCTCCCGTTGCCTAGAGTGCAAGGCCAGGTGGGCGGCTCCACCAAGGGTTACTTTGACTGCCATAGCAGGGGCTCTACTGCTCCGTTTTGGGCGTGCTTGGATGCGTTGGAAAGCTTATATCACAGGCTATAAAGGTCTGGTGTAATCTCACTATGATGACTAACAAAAACGTGTTTCGATTCAGATCTACTGAATGCGACGAGTTCTGGCCACTCTTTACCAAAGGTGTCCATTGGCTGCCCAAACTTTGGTTGCGTGCATCACTGAGAGTTAGGCATCCTTGAGGGTGCCTCCACAACCACTAGAGTCAACAAAGGGTTATGGGCCCACGTGCCTAGACGGACCCTAGCTCTTCAAGCTTCACGCTACCGCCGCGCGCCATGGCAACGAGCGAGCAAGAGAGCATCGGCGCCGTCTCCAAGTTTGATGGGAACAGCTTCCCCTTGTGGAGGTGGCAATTTGAGGTCTACCTTGATGACAAGGGCCTACTTGAGCTGGTTAACGATGAAGAGACCGCGCCTCGGATACAGCGACGCCGGAGGAAGTGGACAAGTACAAGAAGCGCAACGAGAAGGTGCTTGGCCTGTTGGTGTTAGCGCTTGCTCCACCGCAGCGCGCACTGATTCAAAGATGCACGGAGGCTGCGGAGGCCTGGAAGAAACTCTGCACCATCTACCAGTCCACCAACCTCGCTAACCAACTCTTCGTCTTCAAGAGGCTCGTCACCCTCCGAGCCAACGAAGGCGACGACGTCATGGAGATCCTGCAGCAGATTGAATCCCTTACTGCCGAGTGTGTTGCCACCGGATGGAAGGTCGACCCTCAGCTGCAAGCTATGATCCTCCTTCTGGCCTTGCCGGACAGTTGGAGTCCCATGATTACCGTCGTAGGCGGCTGGTCCGTTGATGAGCTGAAGTACCCGAAGGTGGCTGAGTACGTCCGCAACGAATGGATGCGGCGTGGTGGGAGAGAAAGCGGGGCAACGTCAAGTTCCGCCTATGCCGTCCGCCCTCAAGGTGGAGGGGGAGGCAAGAAGGGGAAGGGTGCTAACCAGGGCACCAAGAGAGGTGACAACAAGGGGGAGTACTACAACTGTGGCAAACAGGGCCACTATGCACGCAACTGCCCCAACAAGAAGTCGGACCAGCCTGGGAAGGGCGGGAAGAAGAACACCCAAGCCATGATGGCCAGGAAGTTTACCGACTTGACAGATCCGGAAGTCACTGTGATCGACTCCGGATCAGGCCGCCACACACAATGCAACCGGGCGGCATTCGTCACCTACGGCGCCACCGAGCGGCGCATGACAGTGGCCAACGGCAGAACAGAGTTGGCCGCGGGCGAAGGCAATGTTCGCATTGAGTCGGTGGGTGAACGGGAAAGTCATTCTGTGCACCATCTACGACGTGCTCCACATGCCCAACTTTGGGGCAAATCTGCTATCCGTGAGCCGCCTTACCGACAAGGGGCTCGAGGTACTCTTCAGCAAGAAAAGGCTATCATCCGGAAAGAGGGGGATGGCGAGGTGATTGCGCGAGGCAAGAGGGAGGAGGACCTGTACCTTCTTTGTACCAACGTTCTTGCCGATACGGCCAGGACTGACGCCGTCAACCTCGTGACAAAGGATGAAGGAAATCTGGACCTATGGCACCGCCGCCTATGTCACATTGCTCGCTCAACTGTGAGGGACATGGCAAAGAAAGAAGTGGTGTGGGGTCTTGAGGTCAAGGGCCTCGATGCAGCCAAGAATGCCGTGTGCGAGCCATGCGTGGTGGGCAAGGCAATATGGCAGCCATTTAATGGCAAAGGGACGCGTGCATCGACGAAGTTGGAAGTGGTGCAAACAGATGTGTGTGGACCGTTCGAGCCCTCCTTTGGCGGGGCGCGCTACTTTGTCACCTTCATCGACGACCACAGCCGCAAGCTCTACCTCTACATCATCAAGAGGAAGAGCGATGTCTTGTCATGCATGCAAGAATTCGTGGCGGCTGTGGAACGGCAAACGGAGTTGAAGGTGAAGGCGTTCGGAGCGACAACGGTGGCGAGTACAAAGGCTGCTCGGCATGGATGAAGAGCAAGGGGATCGCGTGGGAGAAAACTATGCCACAATCTCTGCAGCAGAACGGCGTCGCCGAGAGAGCAAACCGCACCATCATCAACATGGTCCGGTCCATGTTGAGCGATGCTACCCTCGTGCAGCGTTACTGGGGCGAGGCGGCATGGAAAGCGGCGTACATCATGAACTTGACGCCGACAAAGCCGCTAAAAGACGCGGAGTCCAAGGTGTGGAAGACGCCACAAGAAGTGTGGAGCGGGAGGAAGCCAACTGTGGCATACCTCCGCACTTTTGGTTGTGTTGCACATGCTTTTGTACAGGCACGGGAGGGGCGGGGCAAGCTAGACCCGCCGACTCGCCGGTGCATCTTCATCGGGTACGAGAGCGGGAGCAAGGCCTACCGGCTCTTTGACCCGCGGAGGTAGCAGATCGTGAAGATTCACGATGTCACGTTCGACGAGGATAGCCGTTGGATGGACAAGGACGCGGGTCTCTCCAAGCATGGGGAGTGGCTGCCACTCCTCGAGGGGGAGACGCCGGAGGACGCAAAAGAGGGTGACGTCCGATCGGCTCCAGCCGGCGAGAACCATCCGGGTGATGTTGGAGTGGCTGATTTGCATTCAGCCACGTCAGACAATGAGTCTGAAGCACCGGCAGCAGTGGAGCTGAACGAGGAGGCGGTGAGTGAGCCCGCATCTCCACGGTCCCCAAGAGAAGGGGAGCAGGCCAGCGGTGCGAGTGGCACCGCGAGAGGACAGCAGCAGCAGCAGCAGCAGCAGTAGCGGCAGCAGCAGCAGCAGCCTCAACAGCAGCAGCCCTTGAGAAGCGGAAGCGCAAGGAGGACGGCAAAATGGTACGATGCCGCGCAGGGCACCTGGACTGGGTTTGCTCGAGCGTTCTTTGCGCAAGAGGAGCCCGAGACCGTCAAGGACGCATTGCAGCAGAAGGATGGGGCTGAGTGGGAGGGAGCCATGAAATCTGAGCTCGCCTCTCACGAAGAGAACGGTACTTGGCAGCTGATTGATAGGCCGGAGGGCGCAAAAATCATCGGCTCCAAGTGGATCTTCAAGAAGAAACTCACCAAGGAGGGGGAGGTGGAGCGGTACAAGGCACGGCTGGTCGCAAAGGGGTACGCCCAGCAAAAAGGTGAATACTACGACAAAACCTTTGCGCCGGTGGCGAAGTTCGCCTCCATTCGCTCTATCCTCTCAGTGGCGGCGCGCGACTATGAAGTCCACCAAATGGATGTAAAAATCGCATTCCTCAATGGCGACCTGGACAAGGAGGTCTACATGGAGGTGCCGGAGGGGGTGGACGCGCCGCCGGAGAAGGTGTGCCGGCTTCGCAAGGCGCTCTACGGGCTCAAGCAAGCGCCACTCATGTGTTACCTGAAAATGGACGGCTTCATGGCCGAGCTTGGCTTCAAGCGCTGCGAGGCGGATCACAACGTGTACGTGCAGAAGCAGCCGGGGTTGCACCAGATCGTGGCACGCTACGTGGATGATCTCATTCTCATGTCGTCGGACATGGAGGAGTTGGTGAACCTGAAGCGGCAGCTGGGCGGTCGGTTCAAAATGACCAACATGGGTGAGCTCGAGTATTACCTCAGCGTCGCCATCAAGAGGGACCGCAAAGCACGCACGCTGGAGATGGGGCAGGCAAATTACGTGCAAGAGTTGCTCCGACGCTACAACATGGAGGAGTGCAACCCCATCGGCACACCCATGACCACCACATGTGAGTTGAGCTTGAGCATGGGCCCGAGCACGGACGAGGAGGAGGAGGAGATGGCAGGTGTGCCATACCAGTCCGCAGTGGGGAGCATCATGTACGCCATGGTGGCAACGCGGCCCGACCTGGCCTTCGCGGAAGGCCAAGTGAGCCGCTACGTTGCTGACCCCGGGCCATTGCATTGGCAAGAGGTGAAGCGGATCCTCCACTATCTCAAGGCGACAGAACAGTCGCGGCTCGTGTTTGGAGGGGGAGTGCGTGATGACTCCCTTGAGTTGGTCGGCTACTCGGATGCCGACTCGGCTGGTGATGTGGATGACAGAAAATCAACGTCGGGGTACATATTTGTGCTTGGTGGTGCAGACGTTTCATGGGCAAGCAGGAAGCAGGACTGTGTTGCACTGTCCAGCACCGAAGCGGAGTACATCGCGCTCGTGGAAGCCGCAAAGGAGGTGGTGTGGCTGCGGCGACTGCTAAAGGAGATCGGCGTGCCGCAAAGAAATTGGACAATACTCAATTTGGACAACATGAGTGCCATCAGTCTGACCCAGAACCCGGTGCTGCACAGGAAGACCAAGCGCATCGAGATCCGTCATCACTACGCGCGGACTTGGTGGCGAAGGGAGATACGGCTATTGTCCATTGTGGCACTAAGCGCATGCTCGCCGATGCCATGACCAAGGCACAGCCCAAGGACAGGCACAATGTAAGCTGCATGGAGCTCGGTCTGTGCTGTGAAGTTTTAAATGCTACAGGTTCCAAGGACAGGGCATCAAGGCTGCGGTGCAAGGGGGAGATTGTTGACATGGTGTACCCCTTGCCATGAGTGCAGTTGATCGTACTCCCTGTTTCGACCACTAAGGAGTGGTCGAACACCTATTCTGACTTCAAATTTGGATTTCTTGGATTTTTCCATGCAGGATCGAGCTTTGAATCGCTCAATTTGAGTGAGTATTCAGAAAGTTAGCCTAGCCCGAAAAATGGGTGTTGGGTGGGTGGAATCTGGTACCCGCCATGGGTGGCGGGATATTCCACCGCCAGGGATCCGAGTTCATTCCTAATGGCCTCCAAATGCTCCAGGGGCATGAATGAGGTCACCATAAGGACCTCCTTGACCAGGATGGACTTCTTGTTCACTTCTGAGCGAAGAAAGGCGCTTTGACGGGTCATCGTCGAAGCGCCTCCCGTTGCCTAGAGTGCAAGGCCAGGTGGGCGGCTCCACCAAGGGTTACTTTGACCGCCATAGTAGGGGCTCTACTGCTCCGTTTTGGGCGTGCTTGAATGCGCTGGAAAGCTTAGATCACATGCTATAAGGGTCTTATGTAATGTCACTATGCTAAGTAACAAAAACGTGTTTCGATTCAGATCTACTGAATGCGACGAGTTCTGCCCACTAACATCTGTGATCCTTGTGCTCCACACTCTTCACCAAAGGTGTCCATTGGCTGCCCAAACTTTGGTAGCGTGCATCACTGAGAGTTAGGCATCCTTGAGGGTGCCTCCACACCCACTAGAGACAACAGGAAGTTGGGTTGGAAGTTTGGTTAGAAGTTTGGTTAGATGTTGGGTTGGCTGTTGAGTTGGAAGGTGGGTTGGAAGTTTCGTTGGAAGTTCGCTTGGATGCTGGGTTGCAAGTTGGGTTGGAAGTTGGATTGGAAGCTGAATAGGAAGTTAGGCTGGAAGTTGGGTTGGGAGTTGGGTTGGAATTTGGGCTGGAACTTGGCTTCAAAAGTTGGGTTCAAAAATGGGTTGGAGGTTGAGTTGGAAGCCGGGTTGGAGGTTGGACCGGAAATTAGGTTGGAAGCTGGGTTGGAAGTTGGGTTGGGAGTGGGGTTTGAAGTTGGGTTAAAAAAAAGGGTTGAAAGATGGGTTGGAAGTTGGGTTGGAAGTTGGGTTGGCATTTGGGTTGGAGGTTGGGTTGGACGTTGGTTTGGAATTTGGGTTGGAATTTGGGTTGAAACTTGGGTTGAAAGTTGGGTTGAAAGTTGGGTTGGCATTTGGGTTGTAGATGGGTTGGGAGGTTGATTGGACGTTGTATTGGAAGTTGGGTTGGAAGTTGGGCAGGACGCTGGGTTGGAAGTTTGGTTGGAAGTTGGGTTGGAAGCTGGGCTGGAAGTTGGGCTGGTGGTTGGGTTGGAATTTGGGTTTGAAGTTGGGTTGGAAGTTGGGTTCAAATCTGGGTCGGAAGCTGGGTTGGAGGTTGGATTGGAAGTTGGGTTGGAAGTTGGGTTGAAAGTTGGATTCCAAGTTGGGTTGGAAGTTGGATTGGAAGTTGGATTGGAAGTTGGGTTGGAAGGTAGGTTGGAAGTTGGGCTGGAATTTGGGTTGGAAGTTAATATAGAAGTTGGGTTGGAAGTTGGGTTGGTAGTTAGGTTGCAAATTGGGTTGGAAGTTGGGTTGGAAGTTGGGTTGAAAGCTGGGTTGGTAGAAGGGTTTGATGTAGGGTTGGATGTTGGATTGGAAGTTGGATTGCAGGTCGGGTTGGAAGTTGGGTTGGAAGTTGGGTTGGACGTTGGGTTGAAAGTTAGGTTAGAAGTTGGGTTGGAAGTTTGGTTGGAGGTTGGGTTGGAAGTTTTATTGGAAGTTGGGTTGGAAGATGGGTTGGATGTTGGGTTGGAAATTGGGTTGGAAGTTGGGTTGGAAGCTGGGTATGGAAGTTGGGTTGGTTGTTAGGTTGGAATTTGGGTTGGATGTTGGGTTGGGAGTTGGGTTGTAGGTTGGGCTGGAAGTTGGGTTGGAAGTTGGGTTGGAAGTTTGGTTGGATGTTGGGTTGGATGTTGAGTTGGAAGGTTAGTTGGATATTGGGTTGGAAGTTAGGTTGGAATTTGGGTTTGAAGTTGGGTTGGAAGTTGGATTGGAAGCTGAATAGGAAGTTGGGAGTTAGGCTGGAATTTGGGCTGGAACTTGGGTTCGAAAGTTGGGTTGGAAAATGGGTTGGAAGTTGAGTTGGAAGTTGGGTTGCAAGTTGAACTGGAAATTGGGTTGGAAGTTGGGTGGGAAGTTGGGTTGAGAGTTGGGTCTGAAGTTGGGTTAAAAGTTTTGTTGAAAGATGGGTTGGACGTTGGGTTGGAAGTTGGGTTGGAATTTAGTTAGAGGTTGGGTTTGACGTTTGCTTGGAAGTTGGTTTGGAAGTTGGTTTGGAAGTTGGGTTGAAACGTGGGTTGGAAGTTGGGCTGAACGTTGGGCTGGAAGTTGGGTTGTAGTTGGGTTTGCATTTGGAATGGAAGTTGGATTGGAAGTTGGGTTGGAAGTCGGGTTGGAAGTTGGGTTGGAAGTTGGGTTGGAAGCTGGGCTGGTAGTTGGGTTGGTGGTTGGGTTGGAATTTGGGTTCGAAGTTGGGTTGGAAATTGGGTTGGAAGTTGGGTTGAAAGTTGGGTTGGAGGTTGGGTTGGAAGCTGGGTTGAAATTTGGGTTCGAAGTTGGGTTGGAAGTTGGGTTGGACGTTGGGTTGGAATTTGGATTGGAAGTTGGGTTGGAAGTTGGGTCAGAAGTTGGGTTGGAAATTGGGTTTGAAGTTGGGATGGAAGTTGTGTTGGAAGTTGGTTTTGTAGTTAGGTCAGAAGTTGGGTTGGAAGTTGGGTTGAAATTCTGGTTGGCAGATGGGTATGATGTTGGGTTGGATGTTGGATTGGAAGTTGGATTGCAAGTTGGGTTGGAAGTTGGGTTGGAAGTTGGGTTGAAAGTTGGGTTGGAACTTGGGTTGAGAACTGGGTTGGAGGTTGGGTTGGAAGCAGTGTTGCCTTCGTTGCTCATAGGAGGAGAATTACAACGACCTCGGCACTGCGAGGCACATCGATGCTCCATCGATGTGGTGTAGGGTCGTAGTCATGACCGGGACCGTCCGAGCCACAGTCTTAGACACTCCCACGTCGTCACACGGATTATTACCACCACAAAATTTGTTGCTGTGTTCGGCTCCGGAACCCTCGTTGCAGAGACGCATGCTTGTATTCACGTCTGATGCATTAATCTTGCCATGTGGCATGACTGCATATATTGGACCAATGTGTGTCTTGCATGTGGAGGTGGTCATGTCAACCTTTGACAGGGTGGACTGATGGGCAATGCTCAGCCCTCATCCTTGGCCAACCTTTCTACATCCAATCCATGCGCAACCTCGTTCTTTGACGATCATGCGGACCAATGAACACATGACGGAGATAAAGGTCAAAACGTAAGTTAGTGAAATTTTATGTACTTGACAATTCTGTCCGTCGAATATGCTTTGCCTGCGAACCGACCAAGACAATGTTTTCGTTACGAATTACGGATTTCGTTTATTATGCCGCTATTCCCCATTCAAACGTTCAAACCATGTTTGAATCGCGATCAATGCGAAGAAAAGGAGGAACCGATCGATGATCGGTTCCTTGGCCATTCAGGCTGCCGAATTGACGGTCTACGAGCGGCGATCATAGACTGTTGATTCGGCAGCCAAATCAGCCGTTACCAAGGCAAGGCAGTCCTGAATGCATCAAGAACCGACTGGTTCATTGGTGACGACTCAACCCATGCTTGTGTCTTAGTAACAACACATGGCCCTGCTCCACGATGTAGCCAGCACTTAGTCAGATTAGGCGTTGCCACTGGGTCCCACCCGGCGGACATTCCTCTCGCCATGGCTTCTCAACCAAGTTCTCAGCCAAGCTCAAACAGAGCTTCTACTGCTACATCCAGTCCCTCGACTCCTCCAGTGTCTGCTGTGCCTGCCCAGTTCGACGCAAGCAAGTGGAATCCACCTAGGAGGAGGGCACTGACTGGTGACTTTCTCACCAAGGAGCTGTCTAAGCACTGCGAGCCGAGTCTGACGAGCAGCAAGAAGGCAGGATTTGTTTGTGGGTCATGTGCAAAGAAATTCAGCGGTACGTGTGACCGCATCTGCGGCCACTTCGCTTGCAATAACCCGAACGTGGGGAAGTGTCTACATCCTCCACCAACAACTAGGGACGCTCTGGGCTTGGAGTGTTTCCCTCCTCCTGCAGCAGGCTGGCAGCCATACAGTGCAAAGCTGTACAAGGGAGAGGGTGCCGAGTGGGGAACGAAGGACAAGCCTGTCGCTTGGCTGAAGCTGTGTGAGGCACAAGAGCAGGCGACACAGGCAGCCACCGTGGGAATCACACTACAGAAGGACTCCAGTGACGATGAAGATGGACACACCGTCCGTCCAAGCAGGCCGGCAGCCACAACAACTCTCGAGGGTGAGATACCGCTGTTTGACATTAACAAGGCAGCATCGTTCCGCCAATCAACCATGGTTGAGCACTTAGACAGGTACTACAATGACCGCTGCCAGCTGGACATCGTAAAGCTGATGGCCATTGCAGCCCTGCTTGTATCGTTCTTTCGAGAACCTGTTCTCCTTAAAGTCATCAAGTCAGAGAAGAAGACGACTGCTGGTTTTCGGCTGCCAAGCAGGGACACTGTGACCACTGAGCTGCTGCCTAAGTTGGATGCAGAGTTGGCAGAGCTTGATGCACCGCTGATGCAGGGATGGTCGACCTACAGAAAAAGCCTGGCTGTGGATGAGTGGTCTGACAGGCAGGTTAGACCCATCTACAATGCCATGGCAGTGAATGCCATGGGATCCGTCCATCTGTTTTCACGTGATGCCAGTGGACTGACAAGGAATGCTGACCATGCTGCTTCCATGATAGAGGCAGCAATTGCAGTAGTGGGTGAGGACAGAGTTGTTTCTGTGATCTGTGACAATGCGTCTGTCAACAAGAAAGCATTTTCCGAGCTCAAGAAGAAGTTCCCAAAGCTGTTCTTTTAGGCACTGGCCGAGAAGAAAGGAAGAAAGGGAAGGAAGGTTGCCGAGTGCCATGTAAACTTTGTTCTGGGGATGCTTGACCACCACTGGTCTAAGGACATGTCGTATCCTCTGTATGCCGCTGCTCGGCGGCTGCATTCAGAGCACTTTGGGAACGACCTGTCAAAGGATGCGACCACCTTGCAGGCTTGGCAGGCCGTGGTGGAGGCTTTGGTTCCTGAGGATAAGCAGGATGAGATCATGAAGGAGATTGGGGTCTTCCAGTGGGCACAGACTACAGTGAACCATGATCCCATGGCAACCCCGCGCAGGAATGGAAAGGCTGTTGCTGCAGTTGCAAAAGTGAAATGTAGGACGATGACTGCCATTGAGTGGCACGTGAATTATATGTGCAATCTTCCAGTGCTGCAAGATTTGGCCTTGAAGCTCCTTTCACAACCGTGCTCCTCGTCTGCGTGTGAACGCGTGTTTTCCGCACATGAGCTCATCCATACTGCCAGGAGGAAGAGGCTCAAGGTCTCAACCCTGGAGCTCCTCGTGCGGTGCCATGTCCGCTTGCGCAAACACTACGGCAGGCATGGGAGAAAAGCAGCAAAGGATCTGGCCAGGGCCGTGACAGCCGCAGCAGAAGCAGAAGGAGATGCCAACAAGGACGACGGAGAGGTGGTTGAGGAAGAGGGAGTGCTGAGTGAACCCGAGGATGATTGGGAGACTGCTGATGAAGGTGAGGATGAGGAGGAGGAGGAGAATACGGATGCGGTTGGGGGAGACGATGATGTGGTGGAGGTTATGGCCTCCGTGCGTGTCATGAGTGACACACCTGGACTTCCTCATGCACGTCTAGTGCGTGTCTGCACATAGGAGAAGCCGGAGAAGAGCAACACAACTGTGGGAAGGAGCAGAGAAGGTGGTGGGAATGGTGCAGCAACAGCTGGCAATGGAGCAGACACTACAGAGAGGGAAGCAGATGACGACCGGGGGGAAGAAGCAACAGCAGGTGGGGAAGGACAGGCAAGATGGGAGATACCAGGATCTGGTGCAGTTGCAGCAAGTGGGGCAGGAGCAGCAGGTGATGAGGGAGCAGCCGGTGGGGAGGGAGCGGCAGCTGAGGATGGAACAGCAGATGGGGCAGGAGCAGATAGTGGGCAGGGGGGACGATCAGGCGAGGAAGGGGAAGTAGGTGGATCAGGTGATGGACAAGCAGCAGGTGAGGAAGGAGCAGCAGGTGGCCAGTTGGCTTCAACAACAACACGTGAACCAGCATCAATAGCAGGTTCAAGGATTGGCAGTTCCAAGCATAGTGCAAAGCGTGCTGCCCTTGTTGCACTAGCAGCAGCAAGGGCATCAAAACGTGCTACAGGTAGTACAGTGGCAGCTACAGCAGCCAGCAGGTTGGCAAGGCGCAGAGCTGCCACATTCCGGAAGTAGGACATGGTTCTAACAATGTTGTTAAGCGTTTGTGTCAAATTCTATACATTGTGCCATTGCCAACTCCTTTTCCACCAGGTGCAATCCATTGTTACAATTCTACTGATGTGGAATGAAAATGCAATCCCATACAACATTCCCTCAGTCCATGGAGGTTGTGTACACATGCAAATGAAATGGTGGATAATGTGTAACCTAGAAGCTTTGTGCTTGATGTACATGCATCGCTATGATTTGCACTTTGCATAGTCAGTCTGTACGTGGGACAATTACTTCAGTTTATGTTCAGTTAAGTACTGTGTATTGCTCATCAGTAGATGAGAATCACCTTAAAACATGCCATAAAGGATGATTTGAATAAGTCATGAATTTCTCATATTTGGCTGCCTCAAACATTCTGTGAAATCCCATGTTCCAATGCATCTGAACTGACCACGTCCACTGTGTCCACATCGATGTGGCCAACCTGAGGTACATCGATGTATCGATGTGGACATCGATGTACCGATGTTCAACGCACCAAGGTCAACACTGGTTGGAAGTTTGATTGCAAGATGGGTTCGAAAATGGGTTGGATGTTGGGTTAGAAATTGGGTTGGAAGTTGGGTTGAAAGTTGGGTTGGAATTTGGGCTGGTAGTTAGGTTGGAAGTTGGTTTGGAAGTTGGGTTGGAAGTCAGGTTGGAAGTTCGGTTGAAAGTTGTGTCGGAAGTGGGGTTGGAACTTGGGCTGGAAGTTGGGTTGGAAGCTGGGTTGGAACCTCAGTTTTAACTTGGGTTGGAAGTTGGCTTGGAAGTTGGGTTGGAAGTTGGGTTGGAAGCTGGGTTGGAAGTTGGGTTGGAAGTTGGTCTGGAAGTTGGGTTGGTGGTTGGGTTGGAAGTTGGGTAGGAAGTTGGGTTGGAAATTGGGTTGGAAGTTGGGTTGGAAGTTGGGTTGGAGGTTGGGTTGGAAGCTGGGTTGAAATTTGGATTCGTAGTTGGGTTGGAATTTGGGTTGGACGTTGCGTTGGAAGTTGGATTGGAAGTTGCGTTGGAAGTTGGGTCGGAAGCTGGGTTGGAAATTGGGTTTGAAGTTGGGATGGAAGTTGTGTTGGAAGTTGGTTTTATGGTTAGGTCGGAAGTTGGGTTGGAAGCTGGGTTGAAAGTTGGGTTGGCAGATGGGTATGATGTTGGGTTGGATGTTGGATTGGAAGTTGGATTGCAATTTGGGTTGGACGTTGGGTTGGAAGTTGGGTTGAAAGTTGGGTTGGAAGTTGGGTTGAGAACTGGGTTGGAGGTTGGGTTGGTAGTTTGATTGCAAGTTGGGTTGGAAGATGGGTTGGATGTTGGGTTGGAAATTGGTTTGGAAGTTGGGTTGAATGTTGGGTTGGAATTTGGGTTGGTAGTTAGGTTGAAAGCTGGGTTGGAAGTTGGGTTGGAAGTCAGGTTGGAAGTTCGGTTGAAATTTGGGTTGGAAGTGGGGTTGGAACTTGGGCTGGAAGTTGGGTTGGAAGCTGGGTTGGAACCTCGGTTTTAAGTTGGGTTGGAAGTTGGGTTGGAAGTTGGGTTGGATGTTGGATTGGAAGTTGGGTTGGGATTGGAAGTTGCGGTTGAAGCTGGGTTGGAATCTGGGTTGAATGTTTCGTTGGAAGTTGGGGTGGAAATTGGATTGGAAGCTGGGATGGAAGTTTGGTTGGAAGTTGTATTGGAAGTTGGATTGCAAGTTGGGTTGGAATTTGTGTTGGAACTTGGGTTAGAAGCTGGGTTGGACGTTGCGGTGGAAGTTGCGTTGAACTTTCTGCTAGAAGACGGGATGATCATTGGGTTGGAAGTTGGTTCGGACATTTGGTTGGATGTTGGGTTGGAACTTGGGTCGAAAACTGCATGTGAAGTTGGTTTGGAAGTTGGGATGAAAATTGCATTGGAAGCTGGGTTGGAAGTTTGGTTGCAGGTTGCATTTGAATCGGGTTGGAACATGGGCTGGAAGTAGGGTTGGAAGTTGGATTGGAAGTTGGGTTAGAAGTTGGGTTGGAAGCTGGGTTGGAAGTTGGGTTTGAATTTGCGTTGGATGTTTGGTTGGAAGTTGGATTGGAAGTTGGGTGGGAAGTTGGGTTGGAAGTCGGGTTGAAAGTTGGGTTGCTGGTTGGGTTGGAATTCAGGTTGGAAGTTGGGTTCGAACTTGGGTCGGAAGTTGGATTCGAAGATGGATTGAATATTGGACTGGACGTTGGATTGGAAGTTGAGTTGCAAGTTGGATTGAAAGTTGGGTTGGACGTTGGTTGAAATGTTGGTTGAAAGTTGGGTTGGAAGTTGGATTGGAACTTGGGTTGGAAGCTGGGTTGGAAGTTGGGTTGGAAGTTGGGCTGTAAGCTGGGCTGGAATTTGGGTTTGACGTTGGGTTGGTAGTTAGGTTGAAGGTTGGATTGGAATTTGGGTTGGAAGTTGGGTTGGAAGTTTGGTTGGAATTTGGGTTGGACGTTGGGTTGGACGTTTGGTTGGAAGTTGGTTTGGAAGTTGCTTTGGAATTTGGGTTGAAACTTGGGTTGGAAGTTGGGCTGAACGTTGGGTTGGACGTTGGGTTGTAGTTGGGTTGGGAGTTGGATTGGAAGTTGGATTGGAAGTTGGGTTGGAAGTTGGGTTGGAAGTTGGGTTGGAAGTTGGGTTGGAAGTTGGGCTGGAAGTTGGGTTGGTGGTTGGGTTGGAATTTGGGCTGCAAGTTGGGTTGGAAGTTTGGTTGGAAGTTGGGTTGGAAGCTGGGCTGGAAGCTGGGTTGAAAGTTGGGTTCGAAGTTGGGTTTGAAGTTGGGTTGGACGTTGGGTTGGAAGTTGGGTTGGAGGCTGGGTTGGAAGTTGTTTTTGAAATTGCGTTGTAAGATTGGTTGGAAGTTGGATTGGAAGTTGGGTGGAAGTTGGGTTGGAAGTTGGGTTGAAAGTTGGGTTGCTGGTTGGGTTGGAAGTTAGGTTGGAAGTTGGGTTGGAAGTTGGGTTGGAAGTTGGATTGGAAGATGGGTTGAATATTAGACTGGACGTTGGATTGGAAGTTGAGTTGCAAGTTGGATTGGAAAATGGGTTGGACGTTGGTTGAAAGTGTGGTTGAAAGTTGGGTTGGAAGTTGGATTGGAACTTGGGTTGGAAGCTGGGTTGGAAGGTGGGTTGGAAGTTGGGCTGTAAGCTGGGTTGGAATTTGGGTTGGACGTTGGGTTGGTAGTTAGGTTGAAGGTTGGATTGGAATTTGGGTTGGAAGTTGGGTTGGAAGATGGGTTGGAATTTGGGTTGGACGTCAGGTTGGACGTTTGGTTGGAAGTTGGTTTGGAAGTTGGTTTGGAAGTTGGGTTGACACTTGGGTTGGAAGTTGGGCTGAACGTTGGTTTGGACGTTGGGTTGTAGTTGGGTTGGGAGTTGGATTGGAAGTTGGATTGGAAGTTGGATTGGAAGTTGGGTTGGAACTTGGGTTGGAAGTTGGGCTGGAAGTTGGGTTGGTGGTTGGGTTGGAAGTTGGGTTGCAAGTTGGGTTGGAAGTTTGGTTGGAAGTTGGGTTGGAAGCTGGGCTGGAAGCTGGGTTGAAATTGAGTTCGAAGTTGGGTTGGAAGTTGGGTTGGACGTTGGGCTGGAAGTTGGATTGGAAGTTGGGTTGGAAGTTGGGTCGGAAGTTGGGTTGGAAACTGGGTTGGAAGTTGGGATGGAAGTTGTTTTGGAAGTTGGTTTTGTAGTTAGGTTGGAAGTTTGGTTGGAAGTTAGGTTGGAAGTTTGGTTGAATGTTGGGTTGGCAGATGGGTATGATGTTGGGTTGGATGTTGGATTGGAAGTTGGATTGCAAGTTGGGTTGGAAGTTGGGCTGGAAGTTGGGTTGGAAGTTGAGCTGAAAACTGGGTTGGAGATAGGGTTGGAAGTTTCATTGCAAGTTGGGTTGAAAGATAGGTTGGATGTTGGGTTGGAAACTGGGTTGGAAGTTGAGTTGAAAGTTGGGTTGGAATTTGGGTTGGTAGTTAGGTTGGAATTGGGGTTGGAAGTTGGGTTGGAAGTCAGGTTGGAAGTCCGGTTGAAATTGGGGTTAGAAGTGGGGTTGGAACTTGGGTTGGAAGTTGGGTAGGAGGCTGGGTTGGAACCTCGGTTTTAAGTTGGGTTGAAAGTTGGGTTGGAATTTGGGCTGTAAGTTGGGTTGGAAGTTGGATTGGAAGTTGGGTTTGGATTTGGGTTGGAAGTTGCGTTTGAAGCTAGGTTGGAATCTGGGTTGAAATTTCTGTTGGAAGTTTGGGTGGAATGTGGATTGGAAGCTGGGATGGAAGTTGGGTTGGAAGTTGTATTGGAAGTTGGGTTGGAATTTGTGTTTGAACTTGGGTTAGAAGCTGGGTTGGATGTTGCGTTGGAAATTGCGTTGAACTTTCTGCTGGAAGACGGGATGATTGTTGGGTTGGAAGTTGGATTGGACGTTCGGTTGGATGTTGGGTTGGAACTTGGGTTGAAAATTGGATTTGAAGTTGGGTTGGAAGTTGGGATGGAAATTGCATTGGAACCTGGGTTGGAATTTGGGTTGGAAGTTGCGTTTGAATGGGGTTGAAAGATGGGCTGGAGGTAGGGTTGGAAGTTGGATTGGAAGTTGGGTTGGAAGTTGGGTTGGAAGCTGGGTTGGAAGTTGGGTTTGAAGTTGGGTCGGAAGTTGGGTTGGAAGTTGGATTGGAAGTTGGGTGGGAAGTTGGGTTGGAAGTTGGGTTGGAAGGTGGGTTGCTGGTTGGGTTGGAAGTTAGGTTGGAAGTTGGGTTGGAAGTTGGGTTGGAAGTTGGGTTGGAATATGGGTTGAATATTGGACTGGACGTTGCATTGGAAGTTGAGTTGCAAGATGGATTGGAAGTTGGGCTGGACAATGGTTGAAAGTTTGGTTGAAAGTTGGGTTTAGAAGTTGGATTGGAAGTTGGGTTGGAAGATGGATTGGAACTTGGGTTGGAAGTTGGGCTGTAGGCTGGGTTGGAATTTGGGTTGGAAGTTGGGTTGGTAGTTAGGTTGAAGGCTGGATTGGAAGTTGGGTTGGAAGTTTGGTTGGAATTTGGGTTGGAAGTGAGGTTGGAAGTTGGGTTGGAAGTTGGGATGGAAGTTGGGTTGGAAATTGGGTTGGAAGCTGGGTTAGAAGTTGACTTGGAAGTTGGGTTGGAAGTTTGGCTGGAAGTTGGGTTGGAAGGTAGGTTGGAAGTTACGCTAGAAGTTGGGTGGGAGCTGGATCGGGAGTTGGGTTTAAAGTTGGGATTGAAGTTGTGTTGGGCTTCTGGTTGGAAGTTGGGTTGGAAGTTGGATTGGAAGCTGGGTTGGAAGTGGGGCTGGAAGATGGGATGATAGTTGGGTTGGAAGTTGGGTTGGAAGTTGGGTTGGAAGTTGGGTTGGAAATTGCATTGGAAGTTGGGTTGGAAGTTGGATCTGAAGTTGGGTTGGATGTTGGGTTGGAAGTTGGGTTAGAAATTGCGTTTGAATCAGGTTGGAAGTTGGGTAGGAAGTTGGGTTGAACGTTGGGTTGGAATTTGGATAAGAAGTTGGGTTGGAATTTGGGTTGCAAGTTGGGTAGGAAGTTGGGCTGGAAGTTCGGCTGGATGTTGGGTTGAAAGTTGGGATAAAAGTTGGGCTGGAAAATGGGTTGGAAGTTGGGTTGGAAGTTAGGATGGAATTTGGGTTTGGAGTTTGGTTGGAAGTTGGATTGGAGGCTGAGTTGGAAGTTGGACTGGAATTTGGATTGGAAGCTGGGTTGAATGTCGTGTTGGAAGTTGGGTTGAAATTTGGGTTGGAAGTTGGGTTGGAAGTTGGGTTGGAAGCTGGGTTGGGAGTTGGGTTGGGAGTTGGGTTGGAAGTTGGGTTGGAAGTTGGGATGGAAGTTGGGTTGGAAGTTGAGTTGGAATTTTGTTGGAGGTTGGATTGGAAGTTGGATTGGAAGATGGGTTGGAAGTTGGGTTGGAAGTTGGGTTGGAAGTTGGGTTGGAAGTTGGGTTGGAAGTTGGTTTGTACGTTGGGTTGGACGTTGGGTTGGAGGTTGGGCTGGAAGTTAGGTTGGAATTTGGGCTGGAAGTTGGGTTCAAGGTTGGATTGGAAGTTGGGTTGCGAGTTGGGTTGGAAGTTGGGTTGGAAGTCGGGCTGGATGTTGGGCTGGGAGTTGGGTTGAAAGTTGGGTTGGACGTTGGGTTGGAAGTTGGATTGGAAGTTGGGTTGGAAGTTGGGTTGGAAGTTGGGTTGGAAGTTGGGTTGGAAGTTGGGTTGGAAGTTGGGTTGGACGTTGGGTTGGAAGTTGGATTGGAAGTTGGGTTGGAAGTTGGGTTGGAAGTTGGGTTGGAAGTTGGGTTGGAAGTTGGGTTGGAAGTTGGGTTGGAAGTTGCGTTGGAAGTTGGGTTCAAAGTTGGGTTCAAAGTTGCATTGGATGCTGAGTTAGAAGTTGGGTTGGAAGTTGGGTTGGGAGTTCGGTTGGGAGTTGGGCTGGAAGTTGGGTTGGAAGTTGGGTTGGACTTTGGGTTGGAAGTTGAGTTGGAATTTTGTTGGAGGTTGGATTGGAAGTTGGATTGGAAGATGGGTTGGAAGTTGGGTTGGATGTTGGGTTGGAATTTGGGTTGGAAGTTGGGCTGAAATTTGGTTTGTAACGTTGGGTTGGAAGTTGGGTTGGAGGTTGGGTTGGAAGTTCGTTTGGAATTTGGGCTGGAAGTTGGGTTGGAAGTTGGGTTGCGAGTTGGGTTGTAAGTTGGGATGGAAGTCGGGCTGGATGTTGGGTTGGGAGTTGGGGTGAAATTTGGGTTGGACGTTGGGCTGGAAGTTGGATTGGAAGTTGGTTTGGATGTTGGGTTGGAATTTGGGTTGGAAGTTGGGTTGGAAGCTGCGTTGGAAGTTGGGTTGGAAGTTGGGTTGGAAGTTGGGTT
>SZWC01004356.1:119149-133400 GCA_023375785.1 Penium margaritaceum
TGTAATTTCTAGTCCACAGCTAGTATTCCAAGACTGTTATTTCCCCCTCTGACCATTTGTGATTCGTAGCATGAGTTTTCAAAGTTGACCACGCATAGTGCAATTTTTGGTCATGGTCAGTGACATGTGCTTACTTTGGCTGGTCATTGTGCACAGTTGCCACTTTGTGCTACTAGTTATCAAATGTCTTCATACTTTTTTGCCAATAAATAGCAGTCCCAAACCATTCTTTCCCCCTCTGACCATTTGTGACTTGTACTGATCTGTCAAAGTTGACCACACCTGGTGTTATGCTGTAGCCATGGACAGTAATATGTATCTTCTTTTGTGGTGATGTGGTCATGGCAAGGGTATAGTGTTAAAGTTCGTCAACATGGTATTCTTTTCTTTGGATTCTGTATCCTTTATTGTTCTCCTCTTCCACTTCTCACGCATGATATGATCTGTAAACATTGACCACACATGGTGTAATGTTGTGGCCGCGATAAGTGGCACATGCCAACATTGGCATATGCCAATGTTCCGTTCTGTGCGAATGATATCGACACGGAGGAAGTAGAAATTTGTGATGTTTATGGATGTTATCATATTCCTAGCATTACGTAGCTTTGTATTCATCCTCTGACCTTGTCTGACTCATGAAGTGCTCAGTGTTCACCACACACTGTGTAATATTGTGGTCACATGCCATCTTTGGCCTGTCTTTACGCACAACAGCCACGCTCTGCCACTTTTCATTGAACGTTGGTTTCTTTTCTCTTCAGTTTATTATGCTTACACTGTGGCTTCCCAACCTCACCATGTGTGACTCGTGCTATTGTTTGTGAAACCTGACCACACAGGTGTAATGTTGTGGTCATGGTCAGTAATATCTACCTACTTTGGCTGGTCATTGTGCATGATAGCCACACCGTGCCAATAGTTATTGAATTTTCTTGTATTTGCTAGCCCATGCCAACAATCCTTGCATTATGGTTCTCTCATCATACCGTTTATGACTTGTGCTTCCATTTGTTAACGTTGACCACACATGATGAAATGTTTTGGTCATGGTTAGTGACATGTGCCTACTTTGGTTGGTCATTGTGCATGGTAGCCACACCATGTCACTAGTTATTGAAGGTTTTTGTACTTGCTGGTCCCTGACTAGTATCCGCAAACCGTTTTTCCCCCTCTGACCATTCGTGATTCGCATTAAGACTTTTCAACGTCGACGAGAAAAAGTGGAATGTTTTGGTCATGAGCAGTGACATATGCCTACTTTTGCTGGTCATCTTGTACAGTGCCCACTCTCTCCACTAGTTATCTAAGGTATTTGTAATTTATTTTCAGTGAATAGTATTCCCACACCATTCTTTCCCCCTCTGACAATTTGTGACTCGTACTATGATCTGTCAAAGTTGACCACACCTGGTGTCATGATGTGGCTACGGTGAGTAACATGTATCCGTTTTTGTAGTGTTGTGGTATTGGTAGGGGGTTAGTGTTTAGGTTTGTCTAATTGCTATTCCGTGCTTCGGATTCTTTATCTTCTTTTTTTTATCTCCTCATCCATTTCCGACTTATGCAATGAATCCTAGAGGTTTATCACACATGGTGTGCCATGGTAAGTGGCATATGCCAACATTGGCTATTCTTTGCGCAATGATACCCATACAAAGCAAGTGGAAAATTGAAATGTTTATGGTTGTTATTGCATGCCTTGCATTACGTAGGTTTATCTTCATCCAGTGACTTTTCCTGGCTCTTGAGGTAAGCAATCAATGTTCACCTCACTCTCTCATGTTTTGGTCACATGCAAACTTTGGCCTGTCATTGCGCACAACAGGCTCGCTCTGCCACTGTTCATTGAACGTTTTTTCATTTATCTTCAATGTATCATTCTTTCACTGTGATTTCCCACTCTGACCATGTGTGGCTCGTGCTCTTGTATGTAAAACCTGACCGCACATGGTGTAATGTTGTGGTCGTGGTCAGTGGCATCTGCCTACTTTCACGGTCATTGTGTACGATAGCCATGCCATTCCATTAGTTATTGAATGTCTTACACTGGCTAGCCCATGCCAATTATCTTTGCAATATAGTTTTCCCATGTGACAATGTATGAATTGTGCTATGATTTGTCAACACTGACCACACAAGGTGAAATGTTTTGGTCATGGTCAGTGAGATATGCCTACTTTGGTTGGTTGTTGTGCATGGTAGCCACACCACGCCTCTAGTTATTGAAGGTCTTTGAACGTTTTAGTCCATACCTAGTATTTCCAAACCATTTTTTCCCCCTCTGACCATTTGTGACTCACATTATGAGTTGTCAAAGTAGACCACACATAGTGAATTTTGTTGGTCATAGTCAGTAACATATGCCTAACTTGGCTGGTCATTGTGCACAGTACCCACTCTGTGCCACTAGCTGTTAAAGGTCTTCATAAATTCTTGTCACTAAATAGTAACCCCAAGCATTGATTTCCCCATCTGACCATTTGGGGCTTGAACAGTGATCTGTCAACATTGACCACACCTGGTGTCATGCTGTGGCCATGGTCAGTAACATGTATCCATTTTTGCAATGTTGTGTTCATGGTAAGGTTTTTTTTTTTAGGTCCATATGCTTGCTATCATGTTCCTTGGATTGTTTGCCTTGTTTTTCTCTCCTTTTCCATTCCTAACTCATGCCATGATTTGTAGAATTTGATCACACATGCTGTAATTTTGTGGTCATGGTAAGTGGAATATGCCGACATTGGCTGATGTTTTTGCATAAGAAGCACACGGACCAAGTACAAACTTGAGTTGTTTATGGCTATTTTGCATGCCTAGCATTATGTAGATTTTTATTCACATTCTGATTTTTTCTGACTTGTGAATTAAGTAATCAATGTTCACTGCACACTGTATCATATTCTGGTCACATGCCAGCTCTGGCATGTCGTTGCGTCCAAAAGCCATACCCTGCCACTATTCATTTAATGTTTATTTCTTTGTTCTTCAATGTATTATTCTAACACCGTGATTGTCTACTCTGACCATGTGCGACTTGTGCTATTGTTTGTAAAACGCAACCACACATGGTAAAATTTTGTGGTCATGGTCAGTGACATCTGCCTACTTTGGCTGGTTATTGTGCACAATAGCCATGCAATGCCACTAGTTATCAGAGTTCTTTATACTTGCTAGCCCATGCAAAAGATCCTTGCATTATGGTTCTCTCACCTGAATCTTTGTAACTTGTGCCATATGACTACACATGGTGAAACGGTTTGCTCAAGGTCAGTGCCATATGCCTATTTTGGTTGGTCTTTGTACATGGTAGCCACACCAAGCCACTAGTTATTGAATTTATGTGGAAGATTTAGTTCATAACTAGTATTTCAAAGCCATTTTTTCCCCTCCAACCATTTGTAATCCGTATTATGAGTTGCCAAAATAGACCACACATAGTGAATTGTTTTGGTCATGGTCAGTGACATCTGCCTAATATGGCTGGTCATTGTGTACAGAGCAACTATGTGCTACTGGTTGTTGAAGGTCTTCGTAATTTCTTGTCAATNTTTTTTCCCCTCTGTTCACAAGAGTCATAAACGGTCAGTCGAGAGAACCATAATGGAAGGATTCTTGTATAGGCTAGCAAGTATGGATACCTTTGATAACTAGTGGCACAGTGTGGATGTCAAGCACAATGACCGGCCAAAGCAGGCAGGTATCACTGAACATGACCACAACATTACACCATGTGTGGTCAGGTTTTACAAACAGACCTCTTGCATCTGACGGTTCATGACTTGTGCTATTTTCTGTCATGATCAGTGACATATGCCTACTTTGGTTGGTCATTGTTCATGATACCCACACCGTGCCACTATTTATTGAAGTTATCTTCACTTGCTAGTTGGTAACTAGTATTCCCAATCCATCATTTCCCCCTCTGACCATTTGAGCAACTTTTGCCTGTCATTACGCACAACAGCCAACCCCTACCACTATTCATTGAAGTCTTGTTTTCTTGCTTTTCAATTTGTTATGATCACACTTTGATTATGGACTCTTGCAATATGTGACTCGTGCTGTTGCTTGTAAACCCTGACCCGAATGGCGTAATGTTGTGGTCATGGTCAGTGAAACATGCCTACTTTCGCCAGTCATTGTGTACGATAGCCACGCCGTGCCACTAGTTATCAGAGGTCTTCATTCCTGCTAGCCCATTCCAATCATCCTTGCATCATGGCTCTCTCATCTGAACGATTATGACCTGTGCTATGATTTGTCAATGTTAACCACACATGGTGGATTTTTTTGGTTATTTCCAGTGACATATGCCTACTTTGGTTGGTCAGTTTGCATGGTAGCCACATGATGCCACTACTTATTGAATTTATTTCTACCTGCTAGTCCGTAACTAGTATTCCCAAACCATTATTTCCCCCTTTGACCATTTATGGCTTCTGTTATGAGTTGTCAAAGTTGACCACACATAGTCAGATGTTTGGTCATGGTAAGTGATATGCCTATTTTGGCTGATCATTGTGCATGGTAGCCAATCTCTGCTACTGGTTATTGAAATTATTTGTATCGTCTTATCAGTAAAGTGTATTACCAAACCATTATTTCCCCCTCTCACCATGTGTGACTCTTACTATGACCTGTCAACGTTGACCACTCCTGGTGTCATGATGTGGCCATGGTTAAAAACATTCACTTTTGGAATGTTTTGGTCATGGTAAGGATTAAATATCTACGGCTGTTATTTGTGCTATTCCGTGCTTTGCATTTCTTATAATTTTTTTCTTCAACCATTTCTGATGTAACAGCACTAGGCTGTTTTGCGACTAACTTCTAAACCCTAAACGTAGGCCCTCCGAAAGTGTAGTCCAAGGAGGAGGGGTGAATGGTCGCCTCAGCCATTTTGGTTGAGACGAACCGCGCTACAACGGACATAGTCATCATAGGGCATGGACACAAAATAATAATCCAACCCTAATCATTCCACGTGGCATTGCCATGCTGGAACAGGACCCTAGCGTCAAGTTAGAAGTGGAGGAGGAGTGATGCGATGGATTTTCCATCCCAGCACTCCTTTCACTTAGAATCCAGCCACGGATGTTTTTCAAGCTAGAGTGAAACCAGACTCTAGCCTGTTATGTTTTCCAGGCTTTGGCTCCTCAAAACTTGAGCCTCGAGTACCTGAAGCACCCAATAATTGTTTAACAACCATTCTTTACCCTAAAAATGGTCCGTACGCTACATTCCTCCCCCTTTGCTTCAAACCGTGCCGGTTCGTCTTTGCTCATGGAGGTTTGATCATCCCATACTTCATGATGCAAACCATGCAAAAAGAAGTGCAGACAAGATCACACGTGTGAACTCTTATCATCCACAACACGGTTGTATCACATTCACGCACAATCAACCACACACTTGTGGTTTTTGTGATTATGGTCATTAGCGTGCAACATCTAGTGTTGATCGCATGATCCTTGGCTCTTACCAAGATGAAACACGTACAATCCTTGAACGTTCTTCACAAGTGTTGATAAGTCTTCACCAAAGACTCATCACACGTGTGTATCAGTGGCATAGTCGATACCTTTTGGGACGTATATTATCAACAATGTCTTGCCGTTTTAGAAGAGGGTACATATGATGAATTTTCCCATAATTCGTGTGGTACGTGTTCAGAAAACTGGTTGTGGTGACGCCTCCTCCCCCTTTGCAAGGAACGTCCCTGTGACCAATTAACCGGACGTCCCCACAAAAACTGTCCAGGTCCACACAACACTTCCCATGTCGTTTGGACACGATCTCTCCCAAGGAGTTGCTGTCAAGGTGGTACCTCCTTGCAACATTTTCAATACATGCAATCGAAGATCCAGGCATCATTCCTCTCAGTTTTCAACTGGTTTTCCAACATGTTCATGACCACGTGTAGGTCTATTAGACCTCTTTCAGCACCTGTGGGTTGGTTTTCTGAACTGGACCAAGCTCCACTAAGCTCATACAACTCGCATGCTAGCTTTTTTTCTTAGGATTGGGAGGCACCAAGATCTTAAGACATGTTTGCTGAGCACACTTGTTCTTCCATTCAAAGATTGCACTCATCTTTGAAGGAGGTAGCATTGGTCGTCTGGCATGCAAGTTCTCCATCAAAGTCCATCACTAGACAAGACAATGCTCCGACCTAGATGATCTTGGTCTCAACCATCATCTTCTCATTATGTCTGAAATGGGTACCATAGGCTGGCGCTCAAGTCCCTGTCAAAAGCACACTGCTTTTGAACTAGGTTAACTGAGATAACCAATCGCAACAACCATGGATTCCATCCACAGACAAAGTGTTCATCGTATAGTATTCACCAAATGGGTGTACCATGATCACCATCATTTTGGTACAAGTGGGAAGAACACGCTTTAGGTATCACTTCCATGTGATTGTGATTGAACACCTCCGAATCACATCCGGTGATCCTGGACCAACTAGTTCCTGAATCTGTTTGCGATTACGTAATTGCGTGCAAGGGTTCCATGCAAGATTGAGTCAATGGATTGTGTTTTTCAAGTTGCAACAATCCATGTTGCCTCAATGTCTTCTATTATGTACATTTGGCAGTTCCATTCAATAGAGTATTTTTCATATGCCTCACCCGAGGCACTCGTGGAGGGGATCGCCCTCATCGAATACATCCCGACAAACATCCACCATTGTGGATACCACAACAGCAACATCCAAAATTGTATTCTACTTGCGTTTGACAATATATTTCAATTGAAACATCCTCGAACCAAGGGGCTTGAGTTGATTCACCATGACCTTTTGGGTCAATGAAGCATGGTTTGACTATGCTTTAGTCATTATGATCTCTCTCAAAGATTGGTTTTGTTCCAACAAATTGGATAGTTGGTTCTACACCATGCCTTGGTATGCCCGGAACCCCTCTGTATAATGTTTGAAGAGAGTCACGTACACAACTAGTGTACCGTATCACGATGGCCTCAGCTTTGAGACGTTTCTCAAAACATCTAAATAATGTGATGAGAAACATCTTTTCTCAAGGCCCATCTTAAAGAGTCCCTTCATATCAATATTTTTGATACATTGTCATTATTCTACCTCGTGTTGATTATGACTCGTGTGGTCGGTCGGATCACCAAGATGTAGGTACTAACACACTGTTAGCATAAAGCTGTTGGCTTATAGATCGTCTCCGCAGTCATAAGTTTTGAGCGCAAAACCTAGACCTTCACATGTTCCCAACCATGTTGTAGCAATCTATGAGATCGTCATAGTTCTCTGGAGCACCATTAAGTAGAACATAAGTGTCGCTTATTTTCTTGAATCTTCACCAAACTGTGAATGAGTTTATGTCATCGAGGATGGTTCATGTATTTTTTGTCTATCAATGTCCGTGACATGCTCACTCGCCGAGTGATGATAGACTGAAGGTGTCGCCTTAAAATCTGTTCACTTTTGAAATTCGGCCAATCTTGTCATACGCCAGAATTGACTCTTGCGATCTTCGACCACCGCACTACGGCATCTCAAATCGTGGAGGACCCATCGATGAGTCTCTACCCATCTCTGTCGCAATTACAACCCCCATTGACAGCAATCTCTATCTCCTGAATAGGATTGTGGGTACACTCATATGCCTTTTTATCGTCGGTACCGGTCGGGTACCCCGATTTGTATCCATCACTCACCGAGTAAGGGTGTTAATGGTTTTTCCATTGAGAATTGTATTCGAGCGTATCATCCTTGACACGTTCCATCACAAACCGATGTTTGCATCGGCCATGACTGATGATACAGAGAACCTCCAAAAGGTACTGATGCACCCAGTACACACTGTGTACAGGCGGCACGGTGGCAATCCCCGAGGATTAAAGTTGGCGTGCCAACAGAACAGGTTCGTTCCATATCTCATGACATAGTCATGGCACAGACACAGTCATGAAATGATCACATTCGCCTTTGAACATTGTAGCACAATGGGACGTGCGACTGTCGTGGTACACGTCTTGCACCCACCAAACTACTTCTTTGGTGAAATGGTGTCACCATTTTTATCCAAGACATCAACTGATATCATCAGCTTGTTCAAATATCACAAAACCGCTATGATCATTTGATTGTCCAACTTATCCATAACTACGTGTCGTGATCGCCACAGCAATATTTAGTGGATTAGGTTTTTTTGCATGTCATGCACGTCTTGGAAAGTGGATTGTCTTTGGTCCTTGATCATGTGCGCTGATCCCTTGCGGTAATGCAAGCCATGCATATTTTGGATTTGGTGCTCAACCGACTGGGCTTTTGTAGTGTGTTCCATCTATGGACACGGAGGAGTTCGTCCATCTTTCGCATTGTCTAATTTTGAGGAAATCGTCCTGGTTACACGTGATCCATCCGATAACATTTGGTTCATACTTCATTTGGAAGTACCTTCCTAAACTGCTATCAGCAGGGTGAATGGTCGTCACTGTCGGTGGCGACCAAGATCGCTTTGTTTTTGTCATGGCGTTTGGGCATACCTGTGATCACCACAGCCGTCTGTGATTCTTTCTAGCCATACCTGTCGGTTCTCCATTTGAAGGATTTGACAGAATGAGTGTGTCGAGATGCCTTGCAAACCTCAACGACATGTTTTTGGCGTTTTGACTAACGCGTTTGACACACTTGCCTATAGAACCACTCCACGCATAGATCATATGGGTTTGTCTAGTGGTCTATCACAAGCTAGTTTGATGAGGCAACGAGTTGGCTTGTTCTTGCTACTCGATACAACAGGGTGTGATTGGCATCCATGTTATTGTTGCTATCGGCATCTTATAACATGTGTTGTACCATCAACACTAGCATTGCCACTCCAATCACAGCTCATGGTCATAGTGCCTTGGGCACGCGCATTAGTGGTGCATCCGTCATCCATGACAAAAGTGCAACCCGCATCTTTTGCCAATCGTGCAGTCGGCAATCATGACAATGGTGCATCCGGCACTCATGTCGACTGACACACTCATCGGCCATGCACTCAACATTATGGTAATTGTGCGTTCAGCACACGCGTGAATGCGATGGTTGCATGTTCCATGTCAGTCATATTCTACGTGCAAGTGGCACTTGTCAATCGACCATCATGTGTGGATTTTCACCATTGTGTGTGTGTGTGTGTGTGTGTGTGTGTGTGTGTGTGTGTGTGTGTGTAAGTGTGTGTGTGTGTTTGTGTGTGTGTGTTGATTGCGATCGGCACTCACATCCTTGTTTTGTCGAGATATACTCACAAATGGCTTACACAACATTCTTGGTACAATCCACATCCATGTTAATATGGAATCAGCATCTATTTTGGTCACGTTTTCGTAGACCACGGGCAGTGCGTTCGGCACTAGTATCACGAATGTATTTGACTAATGTGACTAGAGTGCAATTGGTACTTTTCAGTGGTGTGTTCGACACCAAAAACATTTCCACAACCAAAACATGTGCTGTTTCCAGTAGTGCAATCAACACTTACGTTGATGGCGTGGCCGATGCCCATATAACTGTGTAACCGGCACTCGTTTCGTGCAGTCCACACATTTTGCATTGCTGCAGTAAGTAGACAAGTGGTCGTAGCACATCCGGTACTTTTATTGTTTTTCATTGAGAATTCGTCTTGATGCACGTCATCGTTGTGATTTTGCAACCCAGTGCACGCTACAGTCATCATTTTACACAAACAATATTGTTTGGCGCTTGTACAACCTGCATTGGGCCATGTCGTGGCTTTTTAGTGGTCATCCCTTCCGGGTTTTCTTATGAAGTACCCCAAAATTCGAGATTAATCCACAAGAATGTAGGCACTGTCGGTGCTAAAACGTCTCGCATTGAAGCGTTTGCAAGTGAATGGCATTCACAACACGGAAAAATGTCGGTTTTCCTCCTTTTTGTGGTCGAACCCGAGTCTGTGGTCAAGTTGACCACGGGTTTCGATACAAATATTTAAAATCTCTAGTTGAACTCTAGTTGTCCATTGCATACCGCTTCAAACTTTTTTTTTGAAAATGGTAAACATAGAACTCCTCCACTTGAGGATTCATAAGAAAAGAACAAAAATGTGGCACGTCAAAGGCCATTTTTGTTTGATGCTTGGAACCTTCCATGCGTCATCCGGTGGTAAGTTGGGATAACTATCAGCCATCCCAATTTCCATGAACAGGAAATCATTTGAAAACAATACTTGAGAAAACTTCAAAATATTCTAGGGCTCAGACAAAGCCCCTTGCCGCTTTTTATGGTGGTTATCCCACGACCAACAAGGCCAAACGTCGGGTTCAGCCGAGGAAATCGTCCTTGCCTCTTGTGCTTGTGGCACTTGGAGCTTCTTTTGCAAAGAATATTCTCATTTCGTGGAGCTTGGTCAGAGCTTCACCCTGCTCTTTACGGTGCCCAAAATGGTTGCCAAACGAAGTAACCGTCCTCCAGTTTTCATTGGACCAGCCGGGTCCAAAAACAAACTCTGTTTGGGAAAGTTACAAGTCAGGGGATCAATCTCTGGCCCGCAAGGAATGCAAGCTATTGTCAGCCAACTGATATAATATGTATAATCTTCCTTTTTGTCTTGTGGGCCTTGCCTCAAACTGAGGTGGAAGGAGGGAGAGAAGCTTCCTCCTACCTACCGCTGGGTGACCGGCCCATGTGAGAGACGGAGGGAGATGGGAGGTCGTCCCCTCTCTTCCCCTTGGACCGTCGGCCTCTATGAGAAGGGGGGAGAGGGGAGGTCGTCCCCTTCTCTCCCTTGGGCTTTCCCTCCAAATGAGGAAGGGGGGGGAGAGAGGGCCTCCCTCTCTCCTTCACGTCAGTGCAGTCGGCACCCAAGGAGGGGGGAGGGGGGGGTGGGGAGTTTGCCCCTCTCGTCTCTTGGCGCTGTCGACGCCAATGACGAGGGGGAGAGGTTGTTTGCCCCTCCTTTCCCCATCGGCGCCATCGGTGCCACAGGAGGGAGGGGAGAGGGTCTCCCCCTCTCTCCTCTCCGTCCGCGCCATCGGCGCCCAAGAAGGAGGTGAGAGGGAGTTCCGCCCCCCTTTCCTCCCCCATCGGCGCTGTCGGCGCCGAGGGAGAGAGGGGGGGGAGGGGAGAGGGAGAGTCTCTTCTCCCCCCAGCTTCCTTCCCGTCGGCACTGAGGGAGAGAGGGCACGGAAAGAGGGAGTCCCTTCCCCCCTCTCTCCTTCCTCGTCAGCACTGTTGGTGCTCCAAAGAGGGGGGGGGGGAGGGGATCCACCCATTCTCTCCTCCCCCTCAGCGCCATAGACAAGGGGGAGAGGGGGGGCTCGTCCATCTCCTCCCTGTTGCCACCGTCGGCGGCGAGGATGAGGGGAAGAGGGGGGCTTGCCCCTCTTCTTGCCCTCGGCGCTGTCGGAACCATGGTCGAGGAGGAGAGGGGGCCTCGCCCCTCTCCTTGTCACGTTGCCCGGAGTCTGCTATTTGTTTTTTTTTTCTCCGCCTATCGGCTCGTTCTGCCGGGCTCGTGCTGTGGGGCTCGTGCTGTTGGGCGGGCTCCACCGGGCTTGGCCTATCGGGATCTTGAGCGAACGTGCAGATCTTAGGTACCGGGGATCGTTTTGTGGTAGAGCACCCAGAGCAACTATTTCGATGATTGGTCGATTTTGCTTTCACTTTTTTTTCTTCCTCTACGAAGGATGTCAGTCGATGGACGAAGTCATTTGCGAAGTCGATTGGACGGACAGCGGAAGGCTTATGGCTCTGATGCCAATGTAACAGCACTAGGCTATTTTGCGACTAACTTCTGAACCCAAAACGTAGGCCCTCATAAAGTGTAATCCAAGGAGGAGGGGTGAATGGTGGCCTCAGCCATTTTGGTTGAGACGAGCCGCGCCACAACGGACATAGTCATCATAGGGCATAAACACAATATAATAATCCTACCCTAATCGTTCCACGTGGCATTGACATGTTGGAACAGGACCCTAGCGCCAAGCTAAGAGTGGAGGAGGAGTGACGCGATGGATTTTCCATCGCGGCACTCCTTTCACTTAGAATCCGGCCACCGATATTCTCCAGGCTATAGTCGAGCCAGACTCTAGCCTATTATGTTTTTCTGGGCTTTGGCTCCTCGAAAGTTGAGCCTCAAGTACCAGAAGCACCCGATAACTATTCAACAACCATTTTAACCCTAAAAATGGTCCGTACGCGACATCTGACTAAAGCTATGATTTGTAGAAGTTGATCAAACATGGTGTAAGTGGCGTATGCCAACATTGACTGTTCTTTGCACATTTTACCCACATGGAGAAACTAGAATTTTGAAGTGTTTATGGTTATGATTACATGCTTAGCATTACGTAGCTTTATGTTCATCCTCTGACCTTTTCTGGCTCGTGAAGTAAGTGACCAATGTTCTCCACACACAGTGTAATAGTGTGGTCACATGCCAACCTTGGCCTGTCATTTCCCATTAAAAGCCACGCCCTGCCACTCTTCATTGAAGGATTTTTTTCCTTGCTCTTCAATGTATTATGCTTACACTGTGATTTACCACAATGACCATGTGTGACTCGTGCCATTGATTGTACAGCGTGACCACACATGGTGTAAAGTTGTGGTCATGGTCAGTGACACCTGCCTACTTTGGCCGGTTATTGTGCACGATAGCCACGCCATGTTACTAGTTATCGCAGTGAATTGTTATTATGTAACTTTGTATTCATACTCTGACTTGTGAAGTAAGTAATCAATGTTCACCACACACTGTCCACTCTGACCATGTGCAGTGCGTGCCATTATTTGTAGAACCTGACCACACAAGGTGTAATGTTGTGGTCATGGCCAGTCATTGTGCAGGATAGCCACGCCATGCCACTAGTTATTCAAGTTCTTTGTACTCTCTAGTCCATGTTTAGTGTTTCCAAACCATTGTTTCCCCTTCTGACAATTTGTGAATGGTATGACGAGTTGTCAAAGTTGACCACACATAATTAAATGTTTTGGTCATGTTCTGTGACGTATGCCTTGTTTGGCTGGTCATTGTGCATAGTAGACACTCTTTGCCACTAGTAATTGGAGGTCTTTATACTTGCTTTTCCATGAATAGTATTCCCAAACCATTCCTTTCCCCTCTGACCATTTGTAACTCGTACTATGATCTGTCAAAGTTGACCACACCAAGTTTCGTGCTGTGGCCATGGTCAGGAACATGTATCCCTGATTGCAATGTTGTGGTCATGGTAAGGATGTAGTGTTTAGGTTTGTACACTTGTTATTCCGTGCTTTGTATTCTTGATCTTTTTTTTTTTTCCCCTCATCCATTTCTGAGTCATGCGAGGATTTGTAGAAGTTGATCACACATGGTGTGATGTTGTGGTCATTGCAAGTGGCACATGCCAAAATGGCTGTTCTTTGTGCATGTTATCCCCACCAAGCAACTGGCAAATTGGAAGTATTTATCATTATTATTGCATGCCTAGCATTATGTAGCTTTGTATTCATCCTCTGAACTTTTCTGAATCGTGAAGTAAGGGATTAATGTTTACCACACACTGTGGAGTATCATGGTCACATGCCAACTTTGGCCTATAATTGTGCACGACAGCCATGCCCTGCCACTATTCATTGAAGTTTTTTCATTGATCTTCAATGTATTATGCTTTCACTGTGATTGCCTACTCTGACCATGTGGAACTTGTGCCATTGCTTGTAAAACCTGACCAAACAAGGTGTAATATTATGGTCATGGTCAGTGACATCTGCCTTCTTTGTCCGGTCATTTTGCACAATGGCCACGACATGCAACTACTTATCAGAGGTATTCATGTCGAATGATCCTTGCATTATGGTTATCTCATCTGACCGCTTGTGACTTGTGCCATGATTTGTCAACGTAGAGCACACACGATGAAATTTTTTGGTCATGGTCAATGAAATATGCCTGCTTTGGTTGGGTATTGTGCGTGGAAAGCACCCCGTTCCACTAGTTATTGAAGGTCTCTGTACTTGCTATTCCATAACTAGCATTTCCAAATGGTTATTTCCCCCTCTGACTCGTGTTATGATTTGTCAAAGTTGACCACACATAGTGAAATTTGCTGTTCATGGTGAGTGACATATGCCTACTTTTGCTGGTTATTGTGCACAATAGCCACTCTGTGCCACTGGTTATTGAAGGAATCTATACTTGCTTTTCAATAAGTAGTATTCCCCCGTCTGAGTGACTTGTACTATGATCTGTAAAAGTTGACCACACCGGGTGTCATGCTGTGG
>SZWC01004356.1:155189-166237 GCA_023375785.1 Penium margaritaceum
AAGCGCACCACCGTCCCCACCCTTCTCACCAAATGCCACCCCCTCCACCCCCACACCAACACCGACCCACCTCCCTTTGCCGCCGAGATCGTCCGTCCCGCCCTCCACCTCCCAAATCTGAAGGGGCGCAACCCCCTCCACGTCGGCGTGGAGTTCCCCGACTTGTTCGGCGATCGCCTCTTGCGACGGCATCATGCTTGCGCTCGGGGATTGCGAGTGGGTGGGAGAGCCGCCAAGAGCCTCGACGTACGAGCGTCCGGGTTGACGTGGAGACCCTCCCCCCCTCATGCTCACCAAAGTGGCCGCACCACTCTCGGAGGCGGAACTCCCACCACTACCCTTGTTCCCTAACGCGACGGCGACAAAGTCGCTAATCTTGCTTGGGGGTGGTGCGGAATGGTCCTCCATTGTTGCTTGCTTGCTTGAAACGGTGCTGTCCTCCTCTCACAGTGTGTGTGTGTGCACTGGCTGCGCGAAAAATACCTAACTGGTGAACGCATAGAAGGTGAGTACCAACAGTGTGTGTGAACAGAGCTGCTGGGGGAATTGTAGCCCCCAGCAGCCCAAAATCGCGCGGCGATAACATCGCCGCGCGATATTAACGCCGCGCGCTTGCGCAGCGATAACTTCGCTGCGCGAGATTATCGCCACGCGCGCAGCGATAATCTCGCCCAGCGAAATTATCGCTGCGCGACTGCGATAACATCGCAGTCGCGCAGCGATAATATCGCAGTGCGATGTTATCGCCCGCCTGGGCGATAATATCGCACTGCGATATTATCGCAGTATCGGGGGCCTCTCTGAGGCCCCCGATATCGTTATCGCATCGTTATCGCGATACCCAGTATCGCGATAATGGGTGCGATAAAAAATCGCGATTATCGCGATTTTTTTTTCAGATGTTATCTCATACCGACCCTAGTGATTGCCATGGCCAGTGATGTGTGTCTGATCCTCCTGCTGCTGCAGAAAACATAATGAGATCTCGGAGGAGCAGCAGCATTGGCTACGGAGAGGTGTAATAGTGGTGACATCGTCAACACGCCCAAGATGAGACGTTGTGTGATTGGAGGCCTGAGAAGAGGTGGGATACATCCACAGCACTGGTGGCGCATGGCAAGTATGTGGCTTCTGGTGGTTGCTGCAGCGCTGTGTGCTTGCTCCTCACCGTGGCCCGCGCCTGTGTATGCAGCAACAATCATCTCAACTGAAGGTGAGGAGGCATCTGCCAAGATTTGGAGCAAAAATACAATGGAAACACCTATATATCTTTAACTCCGACTTCAACTTGATGCCTCTGACACTGAGTAGGCTCAGTCGGTAGCGTCAGTCCGAGTCGACGGTCGTTCACTCAACCCGTACTGCGGTAAGGGTGTGTGCACCTTACCAGTGTGAACTCCTCTCCCCAGCCACTTCCGCACGGCACAATGACATGGGCGAAGGCTCACGTTCCCACATGCCAATGCTTTTTTTTCTTTCAATATCGCTTGTATCGCTTGATGTATCACGTGTATCAAGTATCACATGAGCGATACCCCCACCCTAGTACAGACCCTGTCTAGGTTCAGTCGGCGACCGTCGGCTCGGACTGACGCTACCGACTGATCCGGCTTGGCTAAAAGTGAAGGGAAGGCAGCGGAAGAAAAAGGTGTCTTGGCTAACCAGTAGGACCTCACATTCGTAACTGCAGCTAATGATCATGCCTCCGGCATGTAGGTTTGTGAGCTAGATTTTTTGTGCTGCCATGGCGGTTGTGAACAGCGTTGTTCCGGATGGATGGACGTGTGTGTTTGGATGCAGTGGCTGTGCTTCAAGAGGTTCAGGCGGCTTGGGGGAGAACGTTCGCTGGCTGGGATGGGGGAGGCGATTGCTCTACTGCAGACTGGTTGAGATGTGACGATACTGGGCACGTCATTTGGATGTGAGTACTAAGTGAAGTGGCTGTGCCTACGATGCTTCAAGGACCTTTTTTGTTTCCTGTGGCCTTTGCCACGAGAAAATAAGAAACCCTACTGCACGCTGAGCACATGAACTCAGAGCGTGTTTTGACGACGACTTAGGGTTCAGGGTTTAGGGTTTAGGGTTTAGGGTTTAGGGTTTAGGGTTTTAGGATTTAGGGTTTAGGGTTTAGGGTTCACGGAGAACATGTGTAGGCGGCTCTTCAGATAGTGAAGGAGTAGAAGCCTCTAACCCCAACCNTCATTTGGATGTGAGTACTAAGTGAAGTGGCTGTGCCTACGATGCTTCAAGGACCTTTTTTGTTTCCTGTGGCCTTTGCCACGAGAAAATAAGAAACCCTACTGCACGCTGAGCACATGAACTCAGAGCGTGTTTTGACGACGACTTAGGGTTCAGGGTTTAGGGTTTAGGGTTTAGGGTTTAGGGTTTTAGGATTTAGGGTTTAGGGTTTAGGGTTCACGGAGAACATGTGTAGGCGGCTCTTCAGATAGTGAAGGAGTAGAAGCCTCTAACCCCAACCACTTCCGCCAACCTTGCAAATTTCGTCAACTGTTGCTAGTATATGGGTCCCTTCCACCGACAGTGGGCAGGATGCCGTCCTCAAAGGGTGCAGAATGCTTTGCATGAAACAAGAGAAAGAGGGGAGAATAACCTGAGATGAGGAAGGCCAATCTCCCGTCAGACATACTGAACCCCTTAGGAATGAGGGAAGGGAGGGCGAGGGGAAGGTCTGCACGTGGAGGTGTTTGGTAGGACTTCGTGGNTTAGGGTTTAGGGTTTAGGGTTTAGGGTTTAGGGTTTAGGGTTTTAGGATTTAGGGTTTAGGGTTTAGGGTTCACGGAGAACATGTGTAGGCGGCTCTTCAGATAGTGAAGGAGTAGAAGCCTCTAACCCCAACCACTTCCACCGACAGTGGGCAGGATGCCGTCCTCAAAGGGTGCAGAATGCTTTGCATGAAACAAGAGAAAGAGGGGAGAATAACCTGAGATGAGGAAGGCCAATCTCCCGTCAGACATACTGAACCCCTTAGGAATGAGGGAAGGGAGGGCGAGGGGAAGGTCTGCACGTGGAGGTGTTTGGTAGGACTTCGTGGCGGACTACTGTACTGAGAGGGGCATATTCCCTTGAAGTAGTTTTTTTCATTTCGCTCATGTGTTCCTTCAATATTTCCTTGCTTTATGAAAGTATTACATGTAAAATTACTAGGTTTCTCATCCTTTCTCATTCACATTTTTTCCCCTTATTTTCAGCTTTCACCTCGGGTCAGTGGACCATAGAGTAATGTTTCTTTCTTGTTTTCACGTTTCACTCCTCCGAAGGGCAATGTGAGGCTAAAATGTCTCATGCCGGGTCACGTCTTACGCCTAGGATCTGACGATGGTCCGGGATTGACGCCTTCGAACTTCGAAGTCCTCGACCGCGTGTCGTCAGATTGAACTTTGAGGTTTGGACTAAAAGCGCGCATAAGAGTGCGCACAATGACTTGAACAATGGATGAATATGCCTGTTCTTTTTTTTTCTTTTTCTTTTTTCCCCGAGAGGTGTTTAGGCTATCACCTCCAAATTCCATCATTGATACATCTAGGAGAATGTGACGAGCACCAGAATTCAAACTGAAAACGTGAAGGACTATGCCTCTCAGTAGGGGTGGAAAACCGCGGTCTTAGATTGTAAGCGAAACTGAAACTGGAATTTCTGGTTTTGGTTTCGGTTTTTTCTGGTTTCGGTTTCGGTTTAACTGAAACTGGAATTTCGGTTTCGGTTTCCTGCAGCAAGAGTGGCCCTGACCCTGCCACTACGCTATCCAGGTCCCTTTCCCAACCACTGCCTCTCTTTACGTGCCCCTGCCCCTGGCCTTGGCCCTCCCCATGCCCCTGCCCCAATCCCTGTACCCCTGCTCCTGCCCTAGTCTCTGGCCCCCTGCCTCAGCCTCTGCCACTGCCACAACCAGGGCTGTTAATGTTACTACCGGTAGCGCAGTACCGCACGTTATTGTACCGTGGTACTCGAGTACCATGGTACATTGTGTTCTTTTGCGTTACTGGTAGGTAGAAACGAAAAGAAAAAAATTTGATTTCGATTTCGCTCTCGACAGAAGGTGTTTTGACTTCGCCTTCGACAAACTGAAATCGATTTCGATTTCGGTTCGACCATACTCAATTTCGATTTTGTTTCGACTTCGGTATGTTTACTGGTTTTTTTTTTCCCCCCAGTGTTCACTGTAGTTCTGTTGGTGGAAGTTGCACAAACATTTCCAACAAAATAGATCATTGCAGAGGGTTTTCCAAAACATATTAGAGAAGAGCATGATGACGGAGAGAACTTTGAACGAGAATTTGAAAAAGACTTGAAAAGTGGAAGAAGAGCAATACACGTCAAAACAAAAAAGGATCACTCATCATTCTCCTCCTGCTCATGATCTTGCTGGGCCTGAGCATGCTTTGTCAGCGCCTTCACAAGGGCGTTCAACCTATCCACCACTGGCTGCCATCCCTTCAGGAGCACGAGGGATTGGAATGTCACATCTCCAATGTTGTGACGGTAGTCGGTGAGAATGCTGCCGGCCTGTGAGAAAATGCGCTCTGACGAGGCACTGCTGCAAGGAACACACAGGATGTCCCGTGCAAGTGCGGCCACCACAGGCAGGCGCTACTCATTCATGGCCCAGAACACTTCCATTTGCGGTCCTCCCTCGCTGTACGCGCCAGCTCATCCTCAAACTCCTTCAAGACATCCTTCTTCGGCGGTGGGCTTGTAGGAAGGAGGCTTCCCATGAGACGCTGCTGAAGGGCTGTTCTCCTTGTTGAAAGGATTGTAGCAGCCATAGATAACCAATCACCTCACCCTCAAAACTGAGTACACAAAAGTGTATTGGGCAGTGAATAGAAAAGTAAACATCGACCCTTCACCAAAACTTCTCTATTTCATAAGAATACCTTTACTACTCTCATGTTTGACCAGAAATGTACATGTGGGCTCTAGTCACATGCATTCCTGTTTATGATTATGGAGAAATCCATTAATGTAGGGATACACTTATTGATACACTGACTGTGGAGTGTATTAATTTGGGTCGATTAACTATATCTCGTAGCAGCAGGGGTGGATGTGGAAGGTGGCAGGGGACCGGTGCTGCTTGGTTGGCTACTGCTTCTCGGCTGGCCACGTCCAAGGCCAACGCTGGAGCGTGCCAGGAGACCACTGCTGCTTGGCTGGCTGCTACTGCTGGCCAGGCTGCCACGTGGTGCAGCTGTAAGTCTGCTGCTGCTGGTGCTCTGGTTGCTGCTGCTGCTCAGGTTGCTGCTGCATGGCTGACTCTCCTATGGCACCGGGGCCGCGAGGTGTTTGTAGAAGGCTCGTACTTCACCCACCTCCTTGCGTGCTTCCTCGGGATTGACGTGTGCTGGCCGCTCCTCTGCGTACCTGGCTGCACGCCTATCAAAGTATGCCGGACCGTACCTGGGGTCGAGGCACGTAGCCACGACACAACTCTTGCCCACATTCTCTTGGTACTTGAGCAGCTTCTTCTGCGCACGCTTCATACCTGAAGCAACTGGTTCCTCCCAAGGTCTTGGTGCGGCCTTGGAGCCCTTTTGTTTGTCCTCATTGGTCGGACGACGCTCCATGGTGTGGTCCAGCAGCTCATGGAACCAGGGAATGAGGCTGCCAAGCGTGGGGTAGTTCTCACCCTCCGCGAGCTCAGTCACGGCTGCAAAAGGCTCTAGAGCCTCAGTTACCTCCTGGATGATAGGCCACTCAGCCTGCTCGATAGAGATTTCCGTTGGTCCACCATCCAAACGCTTGAACTCTACAATGTACTTGTCAGTAGTCACAAGTGCGTCCAACACAGCCTTCATCATGGTGTGTGTCGATGACCAGCGAGTGGGACAGTCATTTGACAGTGCAAATCTATCGTCAGCATCATGGTGGATCCAAGCCGCACGGCGATGAGAGGAGTGACATGCATGCGCAACAAGCGCACACACCTTGGACACAGCGGGCTCAACATCGTCGTCACAAAGAAAGTCCTGCACTGCGATGTTGATGACGTGACAAAAGCAACAGAACGTTGCACCAACAACGTAGTGAGTAGGATGAAGGTCGCGCAAAATGCGCGCCATCACAATGTTGTTTGCTGCGTTGTCCATTGTCAGACCTGCTATCTTCCTACCTAGGCTTCATTCTTTCCAGATGCAAGTGTCAAGTGCATCGGCAAGACACTCTGCGGTATGTGGCCCATCAAGCCGCAAGAAGTCCAGCACTATGGCGTTGCACTTCCAATGAGCATCAATGAAATGAATCGTGACAGCCACCCACGACTGACCATTCCCCGCCGTCCACCCATCAGTGGTGAATCCCAACTTCCCGGGTTGACTGAACAAAAAGTCGCGGATTTGCTGACGATGCTCTGACGCCCTCTGCTTGATGAGATCGGATAACTTCTGCCGTGTGGGAGCATCCATGTCAGTGCACTTCTTCACCAGTCGTTTGAAGCTTTTCGCCTCCACGACCGTGAAGGCAATCTGCGTCTCAACGAAGAGGTCGACGATGTCTTTCCACAAGTGCTCCTTAGTGTACCTGCATAACAAAACGAGAGGTACAATGGGTGTGTGCCGATAGCAAAAATGCATACAATAGTGAAGAAAGGGTACAATTGAAGACGACATACTTCAGCACTTGAAGGTGAGCATAGTCTTGATCTTTGGCTGTTCTTCATCCTCGGCCTTCTTCTTCAACTTCTCCTCCTTCTCCTCCTTCTTGATCGCAAGTGGAATGGCCTTCTTGGGATAAGCCTGCTTGAACTCCGGCTTATGCCACACCCTGAAGTGGCTCTCCATGCACCATGTCCCTCCGTCTGGACGCAGGCACTCTTGGGTGTATGTGGGGCATGTCTTGATCTGACAGTATGCTGGGTCCTGCAATGAAGAACCGCCAAACTTTGGCCCTGCGCCTGCCGTTGGAGTCGGTTTTCTCCTTCTTCCCTGCGGGCAGACGGCGGATTTTGCGCTCAACATACACAGTCCGCATCGCGGCGAGGCTCTTAGAACCCCGCCTAACAACCTTCTCCTTCTTCTTTGGGACCACCGGCTCTCCCTCCTCCCCTGCACCATCCTCCCCTGATCCCTCCACATCCCCCTCTTCTTCGCCTCGGTACTCTTCATCCCCACCCACGTCAGCCCCATCCTCATCCTCATCCTCATCCTCATCCTCATCCTCATCCTCATCCTCATCCTCATGCTCATCCTCCTTGCCCTCATTCGCACCATATTCATCCTCAGCCTCATTCTCATCCTCATCCTCATTCTCATCCTCATCCTCATTCTCATCCTCATCCTCATTCTCATCCTCANTTCTCGGTAGCCTTCTTGTTGCGGCGTGGAGGTATGGTTAGCTTAAACTTCTGCACCCTCTCATCCACGTCCGGGAAGAGGGGTTCCTTAAACTGCAGTGCCACACAAAGGGCAGCCTCGCGGATGGGAGGGGGCGCTGCTCCTTGGCCACCTATGGCGCGGCTGCGAGCCGCGAGAACACCTTCTGCCACCTTGGCCTTCTTGGCATGGCCACGCCCACGCCCACGAGGCCCCATGATCACCTGCATGTAGTGTACAACACGCATGCACCACGCAAAACCCTAAGTTCAATGCAACATGCATTCATGCATAGTGTTTCACTATCCATGTACGATGTGGCATGCAACCGATGCAATGTACCATGTAAGCAATGCATGCAAAGTTTGACAGATACCGTTGTTGACAAAATGCTGTGGCATGCTTTGCATGCAAAGTTTGACAAATCCTGGGGCAAGCAATGTATTCAAAGTCCTGTGGCAATCAATGCATGCAATCCTGTGACATGCAATGCATGCAATCCTTTGACATGCAATGCATGTAATCTTGTGACATGCAATGCATGCAATCCTGTGGCATGCAACTGAATGCATGCACCATTGCCCAAGTTTAGTGCAATCCTGCTTTTTGCTGCTTGCGTGGTGTTGCTTGCACTATGTTGCTTGCATTACGTTGTCTGCAATGTGTTCCTTGCTCGGTGTTCCATGCATTGTGTTTCATGCCCACTCACCTAGTTGCCGCTGTCGCCTGACGCCATTGTCGCCGCGCCGCTGATGCTGCCGTCGCTGTAGTCGTCGCACGAGTCGCACCAGTCACCGCTCTGGCCGCAGTTGCGGCTGTTGCCGCCGTCGCCGCAGTCGCCGCAGTCGTCGTCATGGTTTTCTTAGATAGTGCTTGGGCTTTCGTTTCGTTTCAGCTCGTTTTCGTGCGTTTCGAGGAGACTCTTGAAGTCTTTCCCCGAAACATTCGAAGCGAGTGTCTGCGGAGGAGTCGACAGCAGTTGCGGTTGTTGCCGCCGTCGCCGCAGTTGCGGCTGTTGCCGCCGTCGCCGCAGTCGCCGCACTTAGAGGAGCTGTCGACTGTTGCTGTCGAACTGGCTACTACTGTTGCTGTCGACTCCTCCGCAGAAGAGCTGTCGCCGCTGTCGACTGTTGCTGTCGACTCCGCCGTCGCCGCAGTCGCCGCAGTCGCCACACTTAGAAGAGCTGTCGACTGTTGCTACAGAAGAGCTGTCGCCGCTGTCGACCCTGTTGCTGCAGAAGAGCTGTCGCCGCTGTCGCTGCTGTTGCGCTGTTTCTGCTTCGCCACTGTTGCTCCTTCGCCGCTGTTGCTGCTTCGCCGCTGTTGCTTGCTGTCTCTGCAATGCGCCTGCTTGAAGATGCCTCTGAGTGTGAGTCTGTCTGACTCAGTGTCCGTCTGACTGGGCTGAGTTCAGTCAGAGTCTGAGTCTCTGTCTCTGTCTCTGCTCCTGTCTCTGTCTCTGACTCTGTATCTGCTTCTGACCGGTGCTGTCGAAATCGAAGTCGAAGTCGAAGTTGCCTGAGATCCGCGGACTTAAATGAGCGAGATAATTTTTTTAACCACTCACTGGCGACGCGGGTGAGGTGTTCGCATTTGCAAACACCAAGTCGCCCGCGGCGTCGGTCGGCCGTCGCCGTTATCGAAGCGGCCGTCGATAATGGCGCTGTCCACACTGGCCGGAGCCATTATCGACGGTGGCTCCGAGCCGTGCGGACCAGCCGGCCTTTGAGCGACGCTCGACCCGTCGCCGCGATGGCCGGTTCATCGGCGCGTTGGACCACCCGCCGCGGTCACTGGGGGATGGTTCAACGACCGATCTCCGCCGTCGCCTGCAGCATAAAATTGTCGGCGGCCGTCTCGATGAACAAGTCGGACGCCAATATTGCTCGCCCCGCCGCCGTTGTCGGCGGCGGGGTGACATTTTGGATTAATCGCACGGCCAGTGATGGCCGACAGAATGCGCCATCTACTCCGCCGGCAATGGAGGCGGCCCTCATCTGGCCATCCAACCGCGAAATCCACACCAACGGTCGTCCGTAATACTTTTAGCGACTGATGCGGAGATCTGGATGAATGTTTTTCGTTACATGAAAGTCGTACATAGTAAGCAAACCCTGGGTTTGTGTAACATAAAGTATCGCCATTCCTGAAATGTAAACGGACTACTTTTGACCCAAAATTTGTTTTTGCATTATTTGAAACATTAAAATGGACGCTATCCAGGTATTCATGGTTTTCTTAGATAGTGCTTGGGCTTTCGTTTCGTTTCAGCTCGTTTTCGTGCGTTTCGAGGAGACTCTTGAAGTCTTTCCCCGAAACATTCGAAGCGAAACGAAACGAAACTTCGTTTCGAAATCAGGCTGATCTTCGGCGAGTTTCGGCGGTGTCGAAGTCACTTTCGACTTCGACTTCGACTCTACCGGGGGGCGCCTAATTTCGGTTCGCTGCGACTTCGACATCGAAAGGAAACGAAACTGAAATTAGGCGATGTTTAATTTCGTTTCGACCTAACATCCTTATGGTACGGTATCGGTGTTAACCTGGCAAGGTACCCCTCTGTAGTACCGCATTACTGTACCGCGCTACAGTAACGCGGTACCATCTTATGAAACAAATGAACCTCCGTACAGTAACGGGAACACGTTACAAAAGAGCAAGTGCCTTTCAGAGAGAGGACTTGACAGAATTTCAGCATGGATCACAATTGCCTCGCACTCTTCTTCTATGACTGCCGTGATACATTTCTTTCTATTTAAAAAGTGGACACCAAAAAAAGACTTCCAAAGGGGCCTGACGGGCTGCAGAAAGATCTCGATTTGTTTGGCAGACCGACAATCCTTTTTTTTTGCACACACGTATCGTTCCTTTCTCTCAACACAAAAAAAATAGACAAGCAAAGAAGATTGTTAAGAAAAGGGGTCGATGGGCTTCCGACCGAATTGAGGTTGGTTGGATGCCCGTTGACGGCTAGTCATCGTCTTCCTTTGGCCGACAATGACCAGTCGAAGAGGGAGCGGGAGGCGTTACAAAGCCTGGCGGTAAGGCTGTTAAACGAGTCAACTCGGTTTCGACTCGACTCTAACTCGGCGAACTCGCCGAGTCCGAGTTGAACTCGAACTCGCGTTGCCCACCAGACGAGTCGAGTTCAACTCGACTCGTCCGGTGGGGGCCGAACTCGTACTCGGACTCGGACTCGATCGCCGGAACAAGTCCGAGTCGAGTTCGGTCAACCCGAGTCCGCGACCGGACCCGTCGGCAGAAAACGTGCGCGGACGGCCTCGGAAGTCCGTATCCGAGGTCGCCCGCGCATGAAGGAGGCGTTTGAGCCATCAAACACTTCCGTAAACAGTTTTTTTTTTGCAAATATTGAGGTAAGAAGAAACGAGTTGGCGAGTTCGAGTTCGTGACTCGTAACGCGATGTTGTCTATTTTTCCTCGCGATTCGTTTTTTTCCGACACAAACAGGATGCTAGTCCACTGAAGTCGTTTTTTTTTTGCAGAAAACAGACCCTTCCGCACTTCGAGTCAGCGAGCACGAGTTCAAGCCAAACTCGCCCCTGAACTCGTCGAACTCGGCCCCCGCGGACGCGACTCTAACCCTGACTCGCCGGGCCGAGTCAAACTCGAGTCCGCCCGCGGCGAGCTAGAGTCGAGTCGAGTTCGAGCGAGTTAGGGGCGAGTCAACGTTTCTAGCTCTACCCGAGTTCGCAGTTAACAGCC
>SZWC01004357.1:12191-17191 GCA_023375785.1 Penium margaritaceum
GGGCGAGGGGGAAGAGGGGGAAGGGGTGGGGGAAGGGAAGGAGGGGTGGCGAATGGTAGGTAGCGCAATGTGATGCCCCGTCCTATGGTTAATTACTCTTCTTTTCGAAGTGATGGACAGCAAAAGGTCACTTCCTCCCTCACCACTGTGTACCCTCTATCCCAGCCCGTCCATCTCCTCGCCTTCGCAAGGAAGGATGACGAAACGTGACGTCAGGCACACAAGACAGGCAGCCGCCCATATTCGTCTTCCAGCCAAGAAAGTGATGCCCTCGTGTTTGACTTCGCGACACAGAATCGACTGCGATGTCGGGGGAATGCCGGGACCGATGTCCGCGAGAAGCGAAGAGGGCAAGCGGCTGCCTATTTCCAAGTTTTTTCCTTCAGGACAAAAAACGACCATCCTATCCGCCGTCGCAACGGACGGCTATCACGTACTTGCAAGGATGTCCGGGCGCTACGGGGTGTCGAGCAAATCGACCATCGCCCCACTGGGCCTCTTCAGCTTCTCGTCGCTTAAGAGTGAGCCTCAGCAGGGCGTGAACTGCCCCTCCCAAAGGGAACCCACGAGTTTCGAAACCATCATACCGAGACATGGGCCAGGGTCGTTTTCAATCATGTGATTAGGGCCGCGAGGGATTGTACTTATTCAGAATCTTTCAGGCTCTCTGGCCCATACTTATTGGTTATTTTACGATAAACAAGGATCATCTTGTTGACATAATCTTTTGCATTGTATTCCAAACATACAAGTGTCCCTATACTTCACGAGTGGGCATTTATATCCTTTCATCTAGTTCTCAACCTGCATGTAACTCCTGATTTTTTAATAGTTTTAACCAATATAACATTTCCCTTCTTCCCCAAGCTTTAATTTTTTGTTCCTCAAAGTTTGGACACTTTTGAGAACATGCCAAAAGGGTTTTAAAAAATCAAAAACCTTATTTATTTTTCATTAATTATTAACTTAATTATTCATGGTAATTGAAGCCTTGTAATCTTCACGTAACCCCTCACTTGTGTGCGAAGTTTCTCAAAGCCGCCACTCAAGACCCGACATCACACGCGCTACTCATTTCGAGCACCACATAACACATGCATCATTTTCATTCTCAAATTTGTATTTATGTGCTCAGAATTTTTTCCTATTGTGACCGAAATACACTTATGACTAAGTACAAACTATACACTTTTCTCAATTCTCCAAAACATCTCCTCCACACCTCAACCATGTGACCCATCCACGTTCTGCTCGGTTGCGTAACACGTGGTGTCAGAGCACAAAAGAACTGTAGGGGTAGCCGACGCATTCACTGCAAGGCTACACGGTAACACGGGTCTTCAACACATCTTCGTCGTTCAGAAGTTCGAAGACCTCGCAACGACGACAAGGAACAGAGCGAGCGCACCCTGCAAGGAGAAGCAGCGACTAGCCAAGAATCCGGCGATGGAGGATCAAAAGCATGATATAAATGACATTCTACGAGCAAACTAGGTACGAGCAGCAACTTTTGCGGCGAATGGTGGAGCGCCGAAGAGCTCGTCGGCCAATCCTATGACGACCCCCTCGAGCTTAGCAAACCCTTCGTCCCTAACGTTGCCAATCGGGTTGAAACCTGGCATGATGGGGGCACCGACGGACACCATATGTCAACGAAAACCTGTACCAAAAACTATCAGGACTTGAGAGCCTCGACACTCATTTGCTCCAACAACTTGATGTAGCAATGGAGGAGCTTCAATTTTTTTGCGCACGAGAGGAAATACTCACCGAACGCAATCCTCATCTCTTTGGCCCACGAGTTTTTCCAGCACTCTTTGCGTCATTGAGTCTTTACAAATCCAAAAGACCGACGATCATCTTGTGGCTAAAAAGTTTGGAGGTGTAGTTCACCGATGCTGGGGAAAACAATGACAAACAGAAAATTGACCTCGCAACCTTGCTCTTGTGTGGCATGGCTTTCAATTGGTGGTCCGATCTCAAACCCGTCAAACAATAGTAGAGGATTGGCGGAGTTCGATCAACGGCTTTCGCGGCAGCAATCACATTGCCAACCGCGGGCGTTCTACCCTTCGAGCAAACTAATCCGACTTGGCACGACTCTTTGATTCCACCGGAGAACTGTACAGACTTGGCATGCGCCACACTTGCACACTTAGGGAAGATGAACGAGAAGGCTGACGCACGGTACAGGCGTCAATGCCTGCGTCAAAAATCCAACGTGGTTGAATAGACTCAGGGTTTCCATGAAATGATCCTGGGTGGTGACCTCATCATGGACAAACTCGATTTAAACTATAATGGCCTCAAACGCAGAATTCAGCGAGCAACCGTCATATTGTGCATCCAAGTTGACCTTCCGCAAATGATCATATTATCCGATTGTATCAAACAACGTTGAAAAAAACACTCGGATATCAGTTGCTCGTATCTATCGTGTTGGTTTTGCCCGGCGGGTACTCAATATTGTAGTTGAAGCTGGATTCGAGAAACTCCATCCATCCGGTTTGACCTCGGATGAGGTTCTGCTACGTCTTCACATATCTCAACGGGTGAAGGTCGGTGCGTACGACGCATTAGCGACATTCAAGGTAGAACAGCCACATCTTGAATGCATGTACGACTGCTACCATCTCTTCCTCGTCTACGACGTAGTTGAGTTCCAGTCCGCGCAACTTTTGCGACATGTACATGACGGATTGCTCAGTGCTACTGTGATCCTCCAAGATAACCGCACCAATGGCTCCATGGCAGGCGTCCGTAGCCATGATATAGCCGATTGTTGGATATACTAATCATAGAGCAAGCGCCGAGGTCGGAAAAATACATAAAATGGTGAACGCTTCTTGTTCGTTGTCTCCCAGCCGCCACTCATTTTCTTTCAGAGTGGGGTCAAAGAGAGGCATTGACACTCGGGCATAGTCATGTACAAAATGCTAGTGGTAGTTATAGAAGGAAAGGAAAACTTGAACGTCTCATATGTTGGTCGGTGTTGTCCAGTCAACAATTGTTGCCACGTTTTTCATATCCATGGTGATTCGTCCGCCGTTGATGACATGATCGAAAAAACTGATCAAATGGCGATCGAAGTCACACTTGGAGAGTTTTTCATAGATTTTTTCTCTTTCAAAACCTTTAAGAATTTCTGAAAGACGTTTAGACGTGCTCCTCCGAGATGCGGCTATACACCAGAATGTCGTCAAGGTGTATGAAGACAAAATCTTCAAGGTACCGGCGGATTATGTTGTTCTTTGCCACCGTGAACATCACCAGGGCATTTGTGACTGCAAACAACAAATGACCTTGAAACATTTATGGCAGCAATGAACAATAAGTTTTGGATGTACTTCAATTAATTCCTTGTTGTGTACCTTGACAATGTTATAGTGTAGAGCCACACCCCAAGGAAGCAGAATGGACATCTTTTTTTTTTTCTTTTTTTTTTTACGAAGAGAAAGAGAGAAAAAAAGAAAAATTTTACAAAGATGTATTCTAAAAAAGTTCTCAAAACATTACTTAGTCATTCGATCGAGTTTCAGGGCCACATCATCGGTGGTGAACAGATCACCATGGACCCGTAGAAAGTGGAGGAGGTCGTTGATTGGACGATGATGACCAACATTTGGGATGTCCAAGCATTTTCATGATTACTTAATAAATACCATTGATTCGTAAAAGACTATGCGTGAGTGTCAACGCCTCTCTCCCATCTCATTGGCAAAGATATTGATTGGAGTTGGTTAGACAACGAACAAAAAGCATGTAGTCGTTTAGGTAATGCTCTACCCTCAGTGCCAATCTTTTGGTCGGGGAATCCAATGGTGGAACATAGTTGAATAATGGCGTTTCTACTTGGAATGTTTGTAATCATTGTGCGCACCGACCACCACGCATTCAAAATTCTCAATTCTCAGCCAAATCTGACACTCTATGGATGGAGTTGTCTCCAAATTGGACTACGAGATTGAGTACCGACATGGAAAAACAAATCCAGTGGATGCTATGAGTCAGCGACTAGACCAAATGGTCAAGACCAACACGTTGCTTGCCAAACGAGACCCGTGCCTTGCGACCCTTTTTGGTAAGGGCTCTCAAGAGTTTGACGGGTACGACACGGCCAAGTTTTGGTTCGACAACTACTACTAGCAATTTCGATTCTCTTGCAAGTTCATTGAACCAAAGAAGGAGCTACGATGAATGCTATTGGAGGACTACCACGACACAGGTCTAGGTGAAGACAAGAGGCTTGAGAAACTGGCAAAAGGTTACTGGCGGGACCGATTGTCGACCGATGTGGCAATCATATAAAAATCATGTGACACTTGTCAGTGGAACAAATCCAACCGCACTAGGTTATAGGGAATTCTCCAACATATCCTTGTTGCAAGACATCCATGGATGGAAATCCACATGGATTTTTTGATGGGGTTTCCTACGTATTTGAAGGGTTAAACACAATCCTCGTAGTGGTGGACCGCTTAAAAAAATATCGCACTCCATTCCAAATACAACCATCATTATCCCAGAAGGTTTAGGATGACTATTTCTGAATTAGATCGTGCAGCTTTGTGGTGTGCCTTGTATCATCGTCAATGCCTTGTATCATGATGGCCGCTTCACTAACCAATACAACCGAAAACTGATTTCGTGCCAAGGCTATTGGATCCAGCTATCAACGATGTTCCAATGTTAAATAGACAAGCAAACGGAGTGGACCAATCAGAACCTCAAACAAATCTTGTGCACTTAATGGAAGTGAAATGGCATTGATTAGGCAGCAAACCTGCTAAGTGCCAATGTTGCATACAATAATGCCACTTTTGCCGCAATGGGTAGCATTCCATCTGAGGCAATCTATGGCAAAGAAACCACCACACTTGCATGGCTTCAAAGCCGGGGTGATGTTATCCTTGTTCACATCCTTTTTCAAGATATCTCTAGCATTTGGAAGAAAACACAACATAACATTGCAAAGAGAAAAGCCATTACCATGTGAGCAG